>VSDK01011582.1:228825-241274 GCA_009767595.1 Symbiodinium kawagutii | reverse complement strand
ATGTCAGAAGATATGTCAGAGAGAATGTCAGAAGATATGCCAGAAAGAATGTCAGAGAGAATGTCAGAAGATATGTCAGAGAGAGTGTCAGAAGAGATGTCAGAAAGAATGTCAGAGAGAATGTCAAAAGATTTGCCAGAAAGAATGTCCGAGTAGAACGTTGTCAGAAAGAACGTCAGAAGATGTGCCAGAAAGGATGTCAGAAAGAATGTCAAAAGGTATGCCAGAGAGAATGTCAGAAGATTTGTCAGAAAGAATGTCAGAAGGTATGTCGGAGAGAATGTCAGACAAAAGTGGAGTCAACAAGCGGTGATGACATGACATGGTGGGGATCACTCGAAGTAAAGTAATTTATAGTTTTTTAGTAACAAATCATCCTTTTTAGGGGGCTCCCTATGGTTTGAGAAACCACCGAACCACTTTTAACCACCAGGAAACCACTTCTCCAGCAGCAAGGCCTCAAACGGAGGCTGCTGTTCACCCGTTGAAAACCCAGCTGGCATTGTACCAGCTCCTCCTGTGCAGCGAAAGCCACAACTGGACACAGAGACCGTGATGGTGGTCATTTCATGTGATCAAGCACGCTTCAGAACCGTCCATGATTGTTAATGAGATATGGCTCATAAATATAATATAAGTGTGAATGATAGTAAATGACACGTATAATTCCGTATAATGCTTAGTAATGATCAACACTAGTGGTCAGTGATACTCAATGAGATATAGTGAGTCATGCTCAACGCTGGTTCATAATAATGGATCCTTCCCAAGCCATACAAAGGTAATTGCAAGTGTATGTTCTGCTTCTCTGGAAATAATGTTCAAGTGTGGTGAGGTCTGGCTGGAAGTAAACAATATTTCAAGCCACCACAGTTGCTGATTGCTAGAGATCATCTGTGAATAGTTTCATTTGAAGATGCTCGCCTGCCCCATGACCCAGTTCCACAAAGCAAGTCCTGCTCTGTCTCCAACTCTTTCTGAAGCCTTTCAAGTTCTGCCTGCAAAGCAAATTGCGAAGTGGAATGTATTCAGAAACGACCATAATAATTGAGAATATTCTGTAGAGTCAATCGAAGAAAATATATGGAAGAAACTTGCGTGGTAATAAATTGCAAGTTTCATAAGAAAACATGCAAATATCTCCACGACAGGTTTCAAGAATAGAGGCCACAAGATCTCTTGAAACAGGGCTCACAAAAATACATCCCTCATGAATAGCATGTTGGAGATCAAGTTCTCAGGAAAAGGCTCGCGAGATTAGATGTTTCAAAAGTAGATATGGCAAGAATTGCTCTCTCAAGCATCGATATCTCACAGATCGCGATTTCAAGACATTGTGATTGCTGGGTGAAGTATCGCAACAATGAATAAACATTGAGTATATCAAGCACAGGTGCCTCAAGAACAGAGATTCCAAACCTGTTACACGGAAGAAAATGAAGCAAGATCCCCAAAAACGACACATCAACATTGAAGCAATTAAACTATCAGTGAACCAACCATTTGCAAATGATTACTAGAGAAAACAAAACATGTTTGAAACCACCAACCAGCATCATATACTGATCATTGCCCACAACCCCATCTCCTTCTTGGTCATCCTCTGCTCGTGAGAGGTGGACACCTCCAAACTCACTGCTTCAATCCTCGGGTGCGCAGCAGAACCTGCCCCAAGGGAGGAAAGTCAGGGCCAAATCTCCGAATTGGTGGGATTGAACAAACGGATTTAGTGGGATAACATCACTTGGTAGTGGGATTTAGTTGTTGCAGGAATCCTGGCAAACGCTAACAACTGAAATCATACATGAACCACTAACTAATCCAGCAAAAGCTACTTGATTGTCTATCAACATCAATCTATTAAGCGGCAATTGACCGTTGATCAAGCCAACATAACCAGTAGTTGTTCTTACCGACCCAGTGAAGCGTTTCAGCTAAGCACGGTCAAAGCCAAAACTGTTGAAACTACTGAAAGGAGGAGGCAAGAAACAAATGGGGCTGCTCAAAACTGATGCACTAAAAAAAAGCAGTGCAGTTTCCCAAGTGAATTAATATTGGAGGCTAGATGTTTGGATCCACAATTTGTGGCCCCGGTGGAGCCCCAAAGTATCCGAAGACATGCTTGGAGATCTACATCCAGTTGCACCATACCCTTTGACTAGTTCATCCTAAACCCAGTTGACAGTTGACAGTAACCAATTCCATATGGCCCTCCTATAATTTTTAGGATAATTACATCCAACATCTCCCAACCCTATGCTTTTTTGGACCTTTCGGGCATACCATCCTATGTTTTTCTCCGCACGCTTGACGATACCCAACTAGAAATCAGCAACTATAGCTGGGCTGTTGGCCATTCCCAAAAACGTCTCCACCGCTTTCGACGGTGCGGCTCAGAAACTCCTGTTGAAGCTCAAACATGCTCGTCTCAAACGGAGACGTTTGCCTCAGCTGTGTCCAGAACCTGCAGGTGTTCAGAGTTACCGAATGTGGTCTACACTTACAAAAAAAGCCCAAAATTGGTTGGTCTATACTGTACTACTACGGCGACTACACGTGATAGGTATTGGTTTGCTACAATTAAAACTTTGCAATCCATGGTTTGCAACAACAAACTTGTATGCAAACAAAGTCAAGAGAGAACAATTATTGTGATAGTTGCTTCCGTAATCTTTGTATTGTGGAAGGTCATCCATCTGTCTATCTCTCTGCCTATCTGTGTGTTTGCCCATGTATATATATATACATGCTAAAACACATGTGATTCTATACTTAGTACTCTGGGGTACCACGAGGTTCAAAACTCTCCCAAGACTAGAAGCAACCAGCTGTGTCACACGAGGTGTCCACCCTGAAACAATCATTAGATCCCTGGCCTAGACCATGAGTTTGTACCATGGTAGTCTTTGGCTAATCGATCTCCCAACCCAGCAATGAACTTTGTTCAGTTCTAGCATCAACATTCATCTACCATCAAGCCTCATTCACCATCGGAATGCCCATCATCAACCATCATCAAGCATCCACTGTCAATCAGTCAGGGAGCCAACATCATCACAAACCATCAACCATTAAGCATCATTGACCATCCTACCATCACTCACCATTCACCATCGCCATGATCACCATGCCTCCATCGTTCACCTATCATTCACCAACATCAACCATCATCCCTTTTTTACATCCTATAACATCCTACAATCTATAACCATTACCTTAAAGTTAGCCCCTGCTGGTTTTTCCCAACATCACCCATAATCTATAACCATTACCCTACTCCGTTAGCCCCTGCTGGTTTTTCCCAACTCCCAAGCCGTTGGCCCATCCCTCCATCCACCCTCCACCCCTCGCGCTCCGCTCCCAGCTGCACGTTGAAGCGCTGCCTCTGCTCCGCAAGGCGCCGCAGGGCCGCTTCGTGGCGCTGACGCTCGCGGCTGCGGAGGCCCTGGAGGTCCTGCGGTGTGACAACGGGGGGGGGCCCGGGGGGGGGGGTCCATGGGTCCATGGGTCCATCGTGGGGTGATGAAGGGCTTGGATCTTAAGAGATGTTCAGAGATGTTGGTTGATGAATGATTGTTAAGAGACGTTTGTGGATTTCATGGTTGGTTGATGGCTTGGAACTCAATGGTTGTTGGGGAAATGGTTGGACTTCATGGTGAGAGTTCATTGGTGGTTGGAACTCAATGGTTGGAGTTAATTAAGAGATGTTAAGAGTGGTTCATGGTTGAGTTGAATGATTCGTTCATGGTTGAAGTCAATATACGGCAATGGTGGTCAATGGTTAATAGAGAGAATTGTGAAAAACAAGTGGCTTGATGATGGTTGATGATGCTTGATCATCACATGGTTGATAATCGCATTGTGATTTGTAAGAAGATTGATTCAAATGTATGTCTTCTCACATCTCAATTAGACTGATCATACTGATTATGGTTGATGGGGATCATTTACTGATGCGATGACAAAATCAACCAGAGCGCCACAACCTCCTCGGGCGGGTGGCTGCAGGATTTGGGTCCAAAATCTGATTTGCCTGCTCAAGACTTGCAGTCTCTGCAAGGGTGCGAGTTGCATCCTGAACCTATCTACAAAATCAATCAAGCAGTGAGATGCCGAATCAAACTATAGATCCTTTTACGAAATTGGAGACAAAACCCACTATTTTGAAGATTGATTTGGAAATCCAAAACAATTTATTTATAGTGGACAAACAACAACCCCTGGAGGCTATCAAGCGGGGTTGGGCAGCAGCAAATGGACCAACTTTCGGAATTTTTCACACCGGCTTCTCCCTCGCCTTGATCATCTCTCTGAATGCCAACATCTCCTGGAGGAATGGCTATGCGGATTCTGCCACCGGTGGAACCATCTGGTTGCGATGATTGTTGTTGTTGGTGGTGCTGCTGCTGCGCGGGTGAACCAACCATTAGTTGGCCAACCACAAATACTGGGAGGGCCTAGAACGCAGCAAGGTTTCGGAAAAAAACAGCTGCTGGTTGATGTTTGGGAACTTGAAATCATCCCTGAGAATCTGCATCAAACCAACACTGAACTGCGCAAGAAAGTGCGGAATCACTTTATGCAAGCTTGAACAGAGCGAAGGCATTTCTTTGGACCAAAGTGCAGTAGTCATGAGTACCTTCAAAGCCTGTTTTTCTCCCAAACAAAACAACTCGACCAGTACTAATAAGTAATTTGTGCAGCATTCCTCGGCAATTGATTGCTACCTTGACAGCAATATGATAGTCCTTCTAACAAATCATGCCTTTCGAAAGAGTGAAGTACAGTATGTCTTGAAGAAAGTGTAGCATCACTTCATACAATTGTTACCTGTAGAGGCAAACGAGTAAAACATTTATAGATAGGATGTATTTTTTCAAGGAGGCATAGAAGTAGTATGAGGAAAAACGCAAACAATGCCTTCCATAGTACTATTTTGGAAAGAGTCGGACTTCCAACCGAGCTGAATTTCTGAAAGAGTGAGATATTCCTTTGAACGTGTTGTATCACTTTGTGCAATGTTGCGAGTACCTATGGGTAAAATCCTTTCTAAAGTTCTTCAAGGTATGGGTAAAATCCTTTCTAAAGTTCTTCAAGGAGGTACAGCAACATGGCATGTTGATGACAAATCGATTGGTGTTGCTCAATCATGCACCAGGAATTATATCATAGAATCACCGAAAAATGTTTTGTTTTCCCAAGCAGTTGGACAATTTCCCATGCTCAGCACATACCACTGAGAATATCAATGATCGATCAAGAATCATTACCCGAGAGGTGCCTTCCAGAGAGATGTGCTGCTAGTTTCCCTGATTACCAAGAAACAACATGTCTTGCATAGACCTGCACAGGTCCCCACCAATCAGAACCAGTTTTTGCGCTTCGTCACAGTACCGGATAGTCCAACTAGCGGCTCTGTGGCAATAGTTTGTGATGTTTTGGGGCCGTTCAATTTTTGGAGTTTTCGCTTTGAGCTGGGGCAAACTTGCCGTTTTCAAGGATTACACACGATGGAAAATCATTGATTAGCCACTATCAACCGTTAACCACGAATCATAAACACTATTCTCACTCTTAACATCTCTGAACCATTCTTAACCATTATCAGCGTATTACTAACCATAGCCAGTCTTACCCACCAACCTGCTCCGGCTGCTCCTCTTGATCTGCCGCGCTGTAGCGCCAACCTGCTTCGCATCGCAAGTTCAGCTCCGCCAGCAGGCGCCGACCATCGTCCGCGTCAAACCACACCTGGGAGACCCAGGTCTTGCAGGGGCAGGTGGTCCCTGCAGGGGTTCGGCTGGTGATGGCAAGATCCTTCAAACCTTCGGCAAGGCCTGTAGTCAGGGCTCATGAATGCTCATGGCCTTTGTTTAGTCACCATTTGACACTGAAATGTACGGCGGTCTTCAAACAAAAGCTCACGTAATTTGAGTCAGTTGGTTTTCTGCTGGTTATAGTCTGTATGAGTGAAGGCTGGCGATATGGACAGACTTGTCAAAATCAAGTTGACGCCAATGGCCCGAACTCTTCAATCGCAGTTGATATCAACCCAGTTCCGAACGATTGGGAAACAACCCCTGGATCACAGTGACAAGAATCGCTGGAAATCTATGATTGTCCCATGCTTCTGAGGAATGAGAATCATTTCGATTAAAAGCCCACTGACATATTCCCAGCAGATCGCATGTTGGATCCGAGCTGGAAACTGCCCTGGTATCCCTCGTCAAGAGACAGCATCCGCCATCTCTTGCTCGTCCGTAGGTTCTTCGTACTCCTCTTCCTCTTCCTGAAGCGGTTCTTATTGCCGGTGGAATAGATCCCGCGCCCCAGCTCATAGGACGACCTACAGCTACAGCCACACTATGCAGGGAATCCAACCAACATCAACCAACATCACCCAACCAAACATAGCATAACCTGGTCGCATTCAGCTGGGCAATGAGATGAGCGCATGACCAGCCTGGTCGGCTCACAGCTCCACCGTCCCAGGACCGTCCCAGGACCGTCCCAGGACCGTCCCAGGACCGTCCTCCAGTTCGGGATCGCAGAAGATGCCTTCGCCCCGCGACAAATCGCCCGCGCCCGCAGGCGTCATGGCGCCGCGGCTGGTGGCGGCAGTGCCTTGGTGAAGTGCTGAGAAGGTGGTTAGGATGTGGCTGTCCTGGTTAGGTCATAAGGTTGGGTCATAAGGTTTGGTCGTAGGGTTTGGTCGTAAGGTTGGGTCATGCTTAGGTCAGAAGGTTAAAAGTTATGAGAGAGTTTACTTTGAGACTTGACTTCGGTGAATACTACTTAAGGTTAAGTGTTCTTGCGTTAAGCAAGTGTGACTACGACCTCTGGCCACGATTTTTTGGGTGAACAACTGAATGACTCAACCACCAATGGGATTCAGATTGTCGGCTAAGTGGGCACTACGCTGGGACAGGTAAAACCAAGAAAAGGGGTTATGACAAACGAAACAAATAAAGATCCGCGCAAACGATGAGTTCAGACACTCTGAAAAGCAAGCATGACACTGAGAAACACGTTTCCCACGTTTCCTATGATTTCCTCTCAGCTTTGGATCTTATATCTTGCAACCCAAAGTAACACCATTCTCAAGCCCAACAGACGTGATTTCAGTAGGATGGCACCAAACATTCCGCCCTGGCAAACAGCATGAGATACCAACAGGGCCATGGCAGTCACGGATAAGGCTTTGTGGCTTCCGTACGCACTAAAATACTAGAAAGATCTAGAACCAAATCACATATAGATCACCATTAGATCACCATCAAATCATCGTTGGATCACCGGATCACCATCAGGTCTTCATTATCTTCAGTCTGGTCACCATTCGATCATCAGATCATCACCAGATCACTATCAAATCATCGACCACCATTAGATCACCAGACCAGCAGCAAATCATCATGGCCACATCTGGCCAATCTGAAGCCCAACAGTTAGATCATCATTCATTAGACCACCATTCAGCTGCATCATCATTAGACCACCATATACCACCATTAAGCTGCTACCATTAGATCACCAAACCACCAGTAGATGATCATTAGATGGTCATGGCATGCCATGGTTGCTATTCATCGTATGGCCATGTCGTTGCCCTGGCCTGGTCGTGAGGGTCGCGGAGTGGTGCGGGTGGACGCTGCCTGGCTTGGCACCTGAGAGGCGGATGGACAGCTGGAAAGGCTTCACAAGGGCCAGGAAGGGCCAGTATTGACCACTGGGGGCTTGATACGGTTTTATAAGGATAGTTAGGTTTTATATGGTTCTCATAAAGATAGGTTTTGTATGGTTTTATAACTGGTTTGATATGGTTTTCAAACTAGTCCTTGCTGGGATGTTCACCTACCCCTGAGCCTGGCTTGACCCATAGCCATGTCTGGATGGGATGCCACTGTTGCTGGATACAGTTCCAAACAGCTTCCTGTCTGGCTTCGTCAAGCAACTTGGCTCTCGATTTCTGCCACGTCTTGCGACATCTGCACCTCGCGCAACGTCAGGATGTTGATGGCTGCACCGTTGTTTAAGATCTTGCCCAGATTAACCACTAGTGATGGTCAATATGGTTATATATCATAAACGTTAATCGTTCACAAGTTGGTGTGTGTTCTCTGCATTCATTGCGAGGAATGGCTGATGATTCTCTATTCATGATGGTTCATATGATGGATATCACCCGCATCTCGGACTGGAGACATGAATTCTTGGAAAGTCAATGTCTTTGTCGTTGAACTCATCTCCAAAGCAGCTTGGCCAGAATCTGTGGCATCCCACCATTACTATTTCTGATGACTTGTTAATGAAACTCATGTATACTCATGCAACATCTGCAACGCGTAGAACACTTAAGACAAAAATGCGCACTTCGCACTTATACATTAACATCAGTCATGATCCAACCAATATTAGGTGCACCCAGCACGTGCTTATCAAACAGGTGCAACTTGGTCCGATCCACTATGCGTCCTACGACAATAGTGCTCATGGCCGGGTGAAACTGGTGGATTCCATGTTTTCCCCTGCTGGATCGACAGTTTTTGAAGAAAACAAGTGGACAACATAATATGATATAAGTATTTCTCAAGCCATAGGGCCATAGGGGTACCCCCAGCTATCATCCAGTTATTAACCACTTACTTGTAACAAACCAACCATAACTTTGGGGCTCCCTACATTGAGAAACCCCCAGATCCATAATTGGCAGTAGACCATCTCCAAGCCTTTTTGGCACACATGGGAGCATCATTTCTGAACAAATCCGCATTGGTACTCTTACCTCACACCTATCAGCTTTGCATTCTACACCAAGCTGCCGGTGGCTGTGTCAAATTTCCGGAATTGCAAAGGCCAAATTTCCCCGCTCGGGACCGATCTTCCTTTTTTGCTTCATTCGTTGGCTACTGAATGCTACTGACTTTCCTGATTGCTTGGTCAAGTTGGTTGGTTGTTTTGTTGCTTGGTTGCTGACTTTCATCGTTTGATGTTGCTTGGTTGGGTCCACCAGCCGCAGCTAGCCTGGCTGGTCACCGCTTCAGCTTGTGCTCGTCGCAGACTGCGCAACAACTCTGCGATGGGGCGCCGGCCCTTGTACCTGGGAGCAACTTCTGCAAGGCTAGGGACATGCAACATGGGCACAGGAAAAAAGATCAACAACGATAACTAATGCTAACAACAACAACAACAACAACAACAACAACAACAACAACAACAACAACAACAGAAAAGGAAAAAACAAACAAACAAACAAACAAACAAACAAACAAACAAACAAACAAGGAGCGAACGAAACACAAGGACAACAACCACAACAGGAAAAGCCAGAACGATAAGCGAACAACAAGAACAAAGGCAAAGAAAACACCAAAGACCAAGAACACGCCAAGACAGGGGATGGAAACGCGACCAGGGGCAGAAACACATGATGTGGGGCTGACTGGGTTCCAACAAAGAACAGCAGCGTTGGGCAGCTATTGCAAAACAGGTGACTTGTTACGATGGAATAAAGTGTTCCAAACAAAAAAATGCAGCTGTGCATGTAACATGCCTTGGCAAATCAAAGGGATTCGCAACAAAGTGAAACCAATAATAGCGGGGTTCTCAAGCCACAGGGGTACCCCCAAATCATCTGTTGTTTTCAGCATTTACAGTAATAAACCAACAATGTTTGAGCTTCCCTATTTTAAGAAACCCCCATGTAGGAATGGGATGTTTCTCCAAATGGGTCATACCACCAAAGAATCCCATCGTGCCGTTCCCCTATTGCGATTGAACCGACGAGGCTTTGAAATGGTTTGATGCATTTGCATGAACTGTCGTCGGCTGCCTTTTCTCCTCTGATGGCCTTTGCAAGGTATGGGACAACGTTGGACCACCGAGCAAGTTCTCAAATCAAAGCGGCCCTAAGCCTTTAAAGTTCACAGGCTGCTCAGCTTTGATGGAAAAGGAGAACTGCAAATCGGGTGGGGGGGCTCTGGGCCCAAAAGTTTCTGCAGCCAGAAACGAAAGTACATGAAAGAATCATGAACTGTCGTCGGCTGCCTTTTCTCCTCTGATGGCCTTTGCAAGGTATGGGACAACGTTGGACCACCGAGCAAATTCTCAAATCAAAGCGGCCCTAAGCCTTTAAAGTTCACAGGCTGCTCAGCTTTGATGGAAAAGGAGAACTGCAAATCCACCCTTGATGAAGGCCAGCACCCCCGGTGCGAGCTTCGCACATTTAGGTTCCCTGAACCGGGTGCTGCAAGAGGATAGGAAATAAAAGAGCAGCTGAACGAATTCTATCTTTACAAAACTGCGGAAGACGAGTCATCACACTGTCGGCTGCCATCTCCTGCAAGTAGTGTTCTAAGGTCGTCTGACTGGAAATTCTCATACGCCACATGATGTCCTGGATGGGCTCTCCCTTCTGGTAGGCAACGATTGCACCGCCGCCACGGATCGAGGCAGGTGTCGGGCGTTGCTCGCGAGGGATGTCAAACTCAGAGAGCAGCTCATCCCACTTCGAGCGAAAAGCACCAGCAGATCCAGGGAACAGCGCCAGCGCACCATGAAGTGGGCCAAACACTTTTTCTAAAAACTGGATATTGAGGGGGTCAGAAAGTTTCAAGTGTTGAATTTTGCCTTTTCCCCTGCGCCTAGTCTTCGGGCTCGTAACTCGAAGAAAAGCAGCACAAACCAAGTTGCTAAACTGGTCCGAAGGCAAAACCAAATCTCCACGGACAGCTTTAAGGACCTCCGAGATGCGAGCGATGCCAGTGAAACCCAGCACCAAAGTAGCAGCCCATCGGTACCACCTGCGCATGACCGCCAGAGCTATCATAGCTTGAAACAGCACAAAGTGCAAAGGTTGTCGATGACGAACCGGCTGAAGGATCTCCCATTTGGTAATCAGCTGCCAAGCTGGTTGCATATGCTGACGCAACCATGTGTACTGCTGCTGAGCCAGCACCAGGAGATGTCGATATTCATAGATAGCATGCCCTCGCCCATACAGATAAAGCCCATAGGAACGGAGTACCAAAACATAGAGCGTCGGACACCAGAGCAACTGAGAGCGAGCTTCTTCACTGAGTTCAACTTCAAGCCAGCGCTCAAAGTCAGTCCACACCTTCTGCTGAAGATGTCGAGTAGTTGGCTCCACCAATGCTACACCTTCCAAGGCTCCAGAATCTCGTGGGCGACGATTGACACGTCGAGGTCCAGGGTTCTGAGCCTCGCCAATTCGAGCTGAACTGCAGCGAGCACAGCCCCCAATGTTCAGCTTCACCGACTTGGCCACCAAACCTGCCGAGCAAGCCATAGCAGCAGCCAGATCAGCAGCTAAGCCATGGGGATAAACCTGCGCGAGGCGTGTCCAAGAGCACTTATGCAAAGAGCTACGTCCTCGAAGCACTACATGAGAGTGATGCCCCAAACATAGTTCCCTGCGCCCTTGTAACACAGTGTTTGTAGCCACCCTGGTTCTCTTTCGCCAAGCCGTTCGATACCGACACATGTCGAATCTGTACGAGGTCCCCATGCTGCCTATGTCATGTGCACCCCAGTCTCGTTGAAGCCAGAGGAAACTGCCGTCAGGATTCTCTACCCAGTATGGCAATGAAAAGGCTATGCAAACCAAAACCAGGTCCAGCACAAAAGCAGCATGCAAGTTACCTATACGAACTTTCTCTTCCATGTTCTTTGAAATCCCCGTCAGTCCTTCTGGATGAAGCGCTGATCGGACAGCAGGATTGACTGCCCGAGAAAAACTGCAGCATTCAGGTGCCGCTCCCATTCCGAGGAAGCACCCCTTTTGCAGTAGCGACTTCAACTGTTCTTGTATCTTCGGATCCAAAAGGTTTTGTTGGGCACTATGTTCATAATCGAAAGTGACCACCCAGACCGAAAACCTCTTGCTAAGATTTCGAGCTACAGCACTTCGACCACTGTAAAGATCCAAAAAACCTTTCCTAGAAAACTGCAAGTCCTCTGTGCTTCGAGCCCGAACTCCGCCTGGAAGCAGGAAGCACTCAGGAGGCAGAGCCATCAGCATCGCCTTCTGTTCCTTGGTGAGCAGCGGCGAGCGAAGGTTCTCCATGGCAGCACTCCTGCGCCGCGCCCCCCGGGGAAGCTCCGCAGAGCTGGTCGCGTTGCTAGAGGTTACACGGGACGGTGGCGGTCCCTGGGAAGCAACAGAATGACTTGTACCGTCCCGGTTCGTTTTCCCTGGGATCCTTTCTTTGTATTTCTTGGTTTGGCCATCAGGCTCTTGTTGCCATCCTTCATGTGTGAAATTCTCTGGTGAAACGTCAGATCCCTCTGGGATTGGCAGCAACGTGTCTGTACAAGGAGAGGCCAAAATGGAACTCTTCTCCGTAAAAAAGTTGTCTTCCAAAAGTGAAACCGGCAACTCATTACCCTTTTCCTTTGAAGCAACAAAATGACGTGGCCCGCTCTCTTCC
>VSDK01011582.1:211895-228815 GCA_009767595.1 Symbiodinium kawagutii | reverse complement strand
TCTTCCGATGTTCTTGAGGGCTCTTGTGTTGTTTTTTCTTGTTCTAGACCTCTCTTTTCCCTTGCCCCATGCTTTGCACAGGAGAAAGAAGAACCATCTGTACAAACCTCATGCTTCGCACGAGGGGTGATGGAAGACCTAGAAACTGCAGCCTCCTGGTGAACAAAAGGTCCCGGCTCTGTACCATACACCTTTGCATCGAAAACAGCTAAGCGATCCGTCTTCTGTACAGCACGTAGTTCGGGCAGCAGCGATCTTCGAAGCACCTCAGGGTCCTCCGCAACTGAAGGAGCAATGGGAAGTTCCGCAACCTGAAGGGGGTCATAGCCACGTTCACCCAGCCACTGATCCAAGAGATCGAATTCTCCTCGAAAAGCTGCAGCCAACCATTCAGGCATAGACTGCGAAGCTCGTCTGAGCTCAGCCTCCCGTGTAGGATCGTCCCCTGGGTTTGCCAAGGAGGGAACGTAGCCATAGCTCCCATACAGTCCAGCCCCCAGCACCGTCGGCAGTCCTCTAACCAACAGCGAGTTCAAACGAAAGCTGCTGCTCCTGCCTTTCAGAATAGCAGCCAAAGCAACCTGACTGTCAGAGCCACAAAGGTAACGAAGATCTCCACCTCGCTTTGCAAGATGATGCTCCAGCTCCAAACATGTTGATGTGCTTCTTCGCCCGCACTCTCTTTCGAACGTGCGCACGGTATTGGAGGCACATGGCAAGTGTCATCCATAAAGGATGACTAACAAGGGGAACTCCTTCAGGTAGCGCGTCCTCTTCCTCCAACTGGAAATGCTGCTTCAACCAACACCGCCATGGAGAGAGCAAACGTGTCCAAGTTCCTCTCAAAAGACTGTGCCGATGAAGTTCTCGTGCAAGTTCAGGGCTCAGGCTCGCCACCACTGATGCCTTAGCATACTCCGAGGCATCAGACATGAAGATCTCAGGAAAGCTTCCAGCACGCAGATCTGTTACCGCCAAAGGAGCGGTGCAGACCAGCACCCATAGTTCAGACCGCAATGCATTGGACATCGTGATCACATCGTTCTGATCTCTACCTTGCTGGGCCACATAGATGGCGTTCAAAAGGCAGAGCATTCTCCGTCGAAAAGAAAGGACACTCACCCAAGCACCGGCCAAAGATTGCAGCAGGCCTACACTTGCCACCCCAAGTCGAGCAGTGCGGGCCGTCAAATCCATCAGCGGGATGAGCCTGGAACAAGAGGCACGAACTGTGCCTTTCTCTCCATCGACGGCTGCACCCCAAATCTCACTCTTGCATTCAGCCCAAACGGTCTTCTTTGGATGGGGTGTGAGATCTCTGTTGATATACTCCTCTTGCATAGCCCTCAGCCGACAAGCACCTTCGGTTCGAAGCAAGTCCACGCCTGTCGTTGAGGTAGGAACTTGCTCAGCAAAAAGCACATCGTCAATGATGATGCCTGCGGCTAGAAGACCACGAGGGGCGCGGCCATGCACGACGAGCAGCTCTTCGGGACGGATAGTTCCTGAATTGAGTCCTATCTTGAGATGTACTTTCTGTCCCAGTTCTACAGCCTGTGTGTCACCCATGGCCATTGTGCTGAGCGAAGGAAATAGAAAACGATGTTTGTGCATGTCACTCCTAAAGCATTGCAGGTCTGATACTTCATCTGGCCTAACCGCAAAGTCGAACGTGTTCCGAGCAGCTCTGGCAGCAGTGACACGAAAACAATAGTAATAATCACGAAGATCGGTGCTCGACATGCAAAGCTTGTGACCAGGGAGAAGTTCTATCTGAAGTAGTGCCGTGATGCTTCCCAAAGTTTTACACCATGTCTTCAGTGTGTCTTCTAAAAGGTTTGGGGGTCGAGCATCCAGAATCAAGCGATCCGCTTTCTCATCCTTCACCAAACTGAATGCACCGCACATGAAGCCCTTTCTTGTTTTTTCCTCGGGAACCAGGCGCAAACGGTGATGTCGATCCAGAAAACGCAGCAGATTCAAAGCTTCGGTTCTGCTAGCATGGATTCGCACACGAGGAGGCTCCACCGGGCACTGAACAGGGTCCATAGCATTCTTGATGGGGTCTAAGAAAACAGATTTGTGAGGTTCATCCAACAACTCTGTAGGATCAAACTTTGGAGCATCCTGTGGAAAAGACAACCGCGAGGCTTCTACAGCTTTCGCAGTCTGAGGAGTCCCCCGCCGCAAAGATCCAAGCACTGTACCAGGATCTATCTGAGAATGGCCACACAAAAGTTGCCGAGGATCTTGGCCTTGAGCTACCGGTCGATGTTCATAGTTGGAAACCAGCTGCTGAGCACGCTCTGTCAAGTCTTCCAGAACGTTTGCCAAGCTCTCCACTTTAGCCGCCGAGCGTCCCATAGACTGAGGACCCACTTCACCTGAATCGGCCACTTCTTCCATGAGCCTTCTGAAGCGTTTCACCACTCTCCACTGGCTTCCAGTCAAAGAGGCTCCAGCTTTCATTGAAGCAGGGGCAGTGCAAGGCATGTTCAAATGGAGCCAAGAGAGGGCAAGGATCATCAGGTTGAGGGCCTTCTCAATGCTCATCTTCTTATAGTTTTCCGGCTTCTCACCACCTCGAATCCATCGAGGATATGGAGCAGTAATGGGCCTAAGTGGAACAGCTGTGCCCTTGTCTGCCAAAGGCTCGCCATCGAGGGAGCGCAAAAACTTTGCAAAGTTCGAAGAACCGCCTAGGATCCATCGAGAAAGTGAATTCCAGATTTTCAGTACACTGGAGACGGGAGCTCCCGCACCTGGCACTGATGAAGCTGCATATTTCCGGGCATCCTCAAACGTCTCTTTCACAAGACGGCAGCTACCAAGAGAATGCCCTCCATCCTTTTCTCTCACGCAGCCGGCGGGGCCGAGACAGCTGTCTCGTCCGCCGTCTTGGATCCCTTGCCTTTGGATTTTCCATTTTTCTTGCCGTCGCCCTTGTTGCCCGCAGCTGGATCTGCTTTCGCCCGAGGAGCACCCGAAGAAAGCTTCATCTTGCGCTCGTTGTACTCGCTCATCTCCTTGAGTTTCGAGAGGATGATTTCTGCCCACCTTTCGTCGATGAGTCTGCTGTGTTGGGTCTCCCACTGCTCCGGTGGAGAATGTTGGTTGAAGGATGCGTAGGGTGGTGGTGGTTCCAATGTGAGCTCGGAAGCCACCAAACACCCCCCTCTGTCGCAGCTCTGCTGATCGAAGACTGCAGTGGCCACTGCGGCCCTCGCACGGGCCTCCTCCACTCTCCCCATCATGAGGCTGTCCCATATCCCAGCGCAAAGCCAAGCCGCTCTGATGGTGTTTGGGTACGAGGAGATACGAGAGCGGTGCTCGAGCCATCCTCGGGCCGAGATACGGCTGATAGCCGCTCCCGGAAGAGACTGGCCTCCCATCTCCCAATCGTCCTGCATGTTCTTCTCCAAGGCGGTATAGATCAACTTGGGGTCTGTCTTCAACAGGCGTTGCAGAGACCTCAGCGCCGCAGCTTTGCTTTTTGAATGCGACGTAGTTCCGGAGGTTGACCCATTTTCTGCCCGATCCAAGATGCCCTCTAAACCTCTGGACCGCTTGGAGTTCTTCTCCTTGTGCATCTGACTGACGATCTTCGAGAGCTTGAGCACTGCATTGCTCAGGGGGTCTGCACCACCAGGCCCGTCGCCTTGGCTGCTGACCATCTTCCCGATCTCCGCCAAAGCCGAAGGAGAAACCCCTGCAGTCAAGGCCTGATGGGCTATCTGAGGGTCCAACCCGGGGGGAGCCTGCGTTGACTGCGCAGGCGTTGAAGTCCTCTTCAAAGCTCCAGGCCGAGGAGCGGTTGCAGCTCCATCTCCCTTCAGATCCTTCAGGGCCTGCAAGATGTCGGCCATCGATCCCTCCAAACGCTGAAGGCGAGCTTCTTGATCTCCTGCAGGCTGAGGTGGGGCTCCTCCGCTTTCGGCACTGAGGAAAGTGAAGTGGTCCTGAGCAACTGCAGTCAGAGCTTCGGCTGCGGGGTAGCGAGGCAAGCCCAGACCATCGTGAGGGAAGGCGGTTGTCGCAGCACCTTCCTGACCATACATCACAAAGTCGGAGTACTCCACCTTGAGAAGCCCCAGCCATAGTCGAACCGAGAAGTCCGGGTCCACCATGTGGCGATCGAGACCTGAGCTGGCCATGCAATCCACTCGAACCGCTTTCTGTAGAGCATCTTCGGGCAAAGCTCTGCGAGTCTTCTGACGATGCCATGCTAGATCCGGGACGGCAACGACGGCTTGCTGATCAACTTCTCCAACACCAATGATCTGTACTTTCTCTGAGGTGGCAGGGTTTTCCAAAACACCTATGTAGTATTCAAAATCGGTCCCACTATCACCAGTAACCAAATTGTCAAAGATACCAGTGGCAGAAGGGGGCAGGGAGGGGGTAGCCCCACCCAACAGGGACTCACCGTCCCCGTCAAGCTCCTCGAGAGCTGCCATGCCTCAAGGCAGCAGGCACTTCAAGCTCCGCCGCCTCCACTGCAATTCGACACTCCTCCTTGGTGGGCAAGCCAACAAAGATGGAATCTCCCGGTTGGCCGTGAGAACAGATCACAGAATTGCACTGCGACCAGTTATCGAAGACCAGAGGAGGGTTGTGGATCCGATTGTTGAAGTCCCGGATCACCAAGTAGTACCGACTGCGAGCCCTGGTTTCCTCCCTGCCTGAAAGACCGCGAGGTTGACCGTTGAGAGCTCTGCGAAGCCAAGCACCGATCTTTCGAGCCACCAGTTCGCGGTCTCGACCAACACGATATCCTGCAACCTCAGGGGCGGCAGAAGATTCCGGGGCAGCTGCTGCAGCCACGGGTGACACCAACTCAAAGGTGTCCTGCGTCCTGCCCTCCACAATGGAGAGCCTTTCTTGAACTTCGGTGAGGGCGAGCCGGAGAGATCGAACCTCAGCTGTCAGACGCTCAACTTCTGCGTCCAAAGCCTCGATGGTGTAAGCTGCAGTATCTGGAAGGCTCATGCAAGCCGGTAGAGGTCCTTAGAACTTGAAAGGTCTCGGAGCCGCGATCTAACCCAGCGACGCCAGGAAGCTCGCACCACCGAAATGAAGTCCAGCAGGGGCCCCACACACAGGCCAATGAACACACCAAGCAGCAAGCTTGGCAAATCCAGAGGTCCAGTCAGCAGCTGTCCTAAAGCCACACCGCACTCAGGGCAGTCACAAAGGGGACAATCCAAAAGCGCAGCAGGACTGGCCAAAGCTTCACCAAGAAGCTTGAGTAGGATGGCGCTAACCGAACCGCCCGCAGCACCAACGGTCAGGGATCTGTCCATGAAACTCTTGAACCCAAAAGTTTCTGCAGCCAGAAACGAAAGTACATGAAAGAATCATCTCTGTAGCTACCCTGCTTCCTGCGCACATACACAATACAAAATCACCTTATTTGGATGATCATGATTGGATGGTCGGGCACCATTCGCCTCATACATGGACCCCTTCTGGTTCGTACATGTTGCCGTTCTGCCTGCACCACTTTTGTCTCGGCTGGGTTCCACACTTGCAACGATTTCGCTCCAACAGCAACTGGAGTGAATCCCTCATGTCTTCGCTGATATCGGTGCCTTCTAAGCACAATTCCTTGGTGAATCAAGAGACACACAGGGGGAAATGTAGCAATGGATTGATAGTCTTGTAAGGATTTCCAAGCCGTGGCTTACATCGCTCTTCCTATTGACCCAGTTTCAACTAGCGTAGAATAGCAGTAGTAGTGGCAGTAGCAGTAGAAGCAGGAGTGGTAGTGGTAGTGGCAGTGGTGCTAGTACTAGTAGTCGAAGTTGCAGTGGGAGTGGTGGTGGTATCTCTATAACATCATCAACAAACACGCAACTGCTATTGAAACTGGTAATCCAACAGCCCAAATAGCAGATCTTAGTCACCTTGAGAGCACCACAGGATGATCTTGGTCATTTGCAGTCCCTGCAAACCATTGGATCGAAACAAAACCCAGCGAAGATGGTCCCGAAAAGTATCTAAGCCGAAATTGGATCGTGATACTTTGGAGGCAGAATCGAGGCTCCTAAGAAATAGCAGCCAGCCTTCGGTGCACTATATAGCAAGGTCAGCAAATATAGGTCATTATACGCCCTTATTAAGCCCTTATAAGCCATATTAGCTAGTATTATAACCTTCAACAGCAGGTTCCAAGGTGTGAAATCTTCACGATTCTTGACATCCCCTCTGCAGCTGATCTCAGAGCTGGTTTCGCCCCAAGTTTCAACAGTCTTTATCCAGGCAAATGCATGTCCTACGTCTCTATGAGAATGCAGCATGTGTATTTATCATAGATGATTAATTGTCATTTGTTAAATGACCTGCTAGTAGTGGCTAATTATGATTCCAAATGGCTGATGATGGCCTTCTTTTATGGTTGATGATGACACCAAAGCTATAATCAGCTTGATAATGATGGCTGATACCAGCGTATACCAATCATTGGCTTGGTGGTCATTATCGAACTTATTGCTGACTATCCCACATAAATACCCAAACAATCCAGCCATATCACTTCACTTCGGATTATGCAATCTGGTTAGCAGAATCAACCTTCCGAAAAGCGAACCCACAGATCTTTCGTCCAGTTCAACTGGTCGTGCAGTCATGCGAACATCCACTGCATGTGTTGAATGGCCATGTTCATCTTGATGTTGTTCATATTTGCTCATGTATTGAGTCCACAAGGATGGCCTAGTGCAAAAATTCCCCAAAAATACCAACCGACTAACCATCACTTCAATCAACTGACAGCCATGACCCACCAGGACCCCCCGTGGTGGGGTCCAAGGAAGGGCCCCTCCTGGGTCGTTGGCGTCCCAGGCTCCAGCAGCACATGGTTCTCCTCCAATGCCTCCAGCAGAGCTGTCGCGCCCACATCGGAGATCTCGTTGCAGCAGAGATCCAAGGAGAACAGCAGCGATTGCGACCGAAGCACCTGGAGGCTCCAACAATAGCAGCGCTGTTGGGCGAAGCATCAGTGACGCAAGAGACGACGCAAGAGATGATTTGATGGAATTTGAGAGGTTGATACTGACTGAAGTGACTTCAAGAGCTTGACTTGATGGAATTCAAGAGGTTGCTTTCAGTTTCAAGTCGATGCTTTTGGGGAATGGTTCACCATTGACTTTTGAAAATGGCCGTCTCAACCAAAGTCAGTTGAGCTGCTCGCAGCGACGACATGTGAGATGGAAATTGGTGACCCTGGAATAACATCTGAAATATTCTGACTTAGAATGTTCTAAAATAGCCTGTCTGCATTAACATATATTTTCTAGATTTGTTTTGATGTACAGAATCGAACAACTACCTTGCCCCACAATACATGTATCCAAGCCGCGTATCCAATGGCTTACTATGGCAATGGATCCAAATTCTGAAAGAGTTCTTACCTCATCTCCTCAAAACAGCAACTTGGGACAATAACTGGCGGTACCCACCCCCCAAATCCGCAGTCCCTGCATGAAAACCCCTTCCATGCCAATGAAGGCCCCGAAAACAGGCGGTTGCACCAACGGTCGCCAGCTGACCAGTGACCAGGCAGCTACCCCTGCACCTCTGCCAAAGAAGCTGTGGCTGCGTCGTCGAGGTGCGTCTTTTGCAAGGACAGGTGCTGCAAACCTGGATGTTCCTGGGACGCTGGTGGCACATCCGGATACATGTTGGATGCACATTGATGCGAAGCATCTCGGGGTTTCTTAAATATGGGTACACCCCAAATCATCCAATCATTTAAAGAGTAAACCTACCACTTTTGGGGGTTCCCAGTTTTAAGAAACCCTCATCAAACATGATCTATTCACATGGAAGATCTGCAATACACACTCTGACTCACACGGCAGTGATGGTCAAGCCACGTGCACTTTGTGCGTCGCAATAAACACGTTCACTGGTGTTCTGGGCGCACACACTGTAGGGATTAAATGCTGGTATGTCAGCTAAGAAAACATGAAGATTCTTATGAAGATCCATAAAATCCTAAACAAAACATCAGCCAAACTTGGTACGGTAATACTGCTGTCAAGCCATCTTGGTACGGCATTGCCCATGTGTCATCTCCTGTGGACAAACCCTTCAGCCCCAGCCCCAGACCTGAAGTGCTTGGCACCAGCGGTCAATGTCCAAGACATTGCCATCCAGCGATAATGATCTCAGCCTCCTCAAACCTGCGGGGCTTTGTGGAAAGTGCCCTGTGAAACCACCTGTGCTTTCACGACAAGAGGCCCCAGTGTGATCGTTTCAAGTACATATCACACAAGGAACAGCACTGCAACGCCTTGGTGGTTTGATACTTTGGTACTCGTGCCATTGGCAGTGATACCATGCAGCAAGTGTAATTCCTTTCTCTACGACCCAATCTCGTGAATGGTTCTGATATCAAATTTATAGTAACTATACAATGCGTTATCCTATGTTTTCATCATATCAAATCAAATATTGACCATATTGAATATTGTATCTATGGTCGTTTCTCAACATAGGGAAACCCCCATATGATCCAGTAGTATCTATTCAAAGCAATAAACCATCTACAACTTGGGGGTTCCCTATTTTGAGGAACACTCATATCATTCCTATGGGGGATACCCCCTATTCATAGTTCCCTATGTCCCTATTCATGGGAACAAACCTACCATGGTACCGTGCCACGGCCTCGTTGGACTGCCTGTGCTGCGTCGGCATCCACCTGCCGTGGATGACTGGGTCGACTGGGTCACGACAAAGTGACTTGGCCAAGGTTTTGCAAGCGATTGGGTAGTGGTTTCGACCTAGCCAGTTTGAGGACCTCGAAAGTTATGGATGGTCGATAAACATCGATAAACTATGCATGACTAATAAACTAAAGTTATGGATGGTCGAAAGTTATCACACCCCAAAAGTTACCAGAAATGACTAATAAACTGGATGATAACTGGGGGTAGCCCTAGGACTTGGGATACCACCAATGTATTATACCAAGTTACTTTGGCTAACACTGTTCACGATGGTTGTTGACAAGGGGGTAAGTTGAGCAAATAATGGAATAATGGGGGATATACTAAGTGTAATTGCTGGTTTACTACTATAAATCGTTGATAAACTGGATGACAACTGGAGTTCCCTCATTTTGAGAAACTACCAGCTTATTGGCTTTCAACCATTGCTTGCCCCTGGTTGATTGTTCATCAGTGGTCTTTTGGAATGGGATATTCTTACCTGTGGTGAGAATACGTCAATACAACTGTTGCCCTCCTGGAAACAAACATGGTAATGGAACATTACCATATTAGGGTCTTAAATCTTTCAATGATCAAACAAATGCCATCTTTTGAATGGTATGTTTACAAAAAAATCCCCAATGCATTGCTCTTCAACAAAGGATGACTGCTGGACATGGGCAACTTGTCAGGCGCATGCGGTTGTACTGTTACCCCGGACAGCTGAACCCACAGCTCGCCATGACGCAACTCTGCGATCTGTTGGGATGTCACCTACCCACGGCTCCCATGGGTTTATTATGACCCAGCTCGCAACATCTATCATCAAAACCCTCTAATATGGCTTATGTTTGACCAAAATCATGATAAACATCTGATAAAAACGAGCCAATGATCTGCGTGTGATCAAAATCATGGTGAACGAACCGACCAATTCCTCACATTACGACGTATCATGACGCCATGTGTGCCAACATGAACCACCGCAGCATGGCAACCGACCTTCTCCCACTTCTTCAAGAAGGAGAGGTCAGCGAAACGCGCTTCACACTCCTCCCGCAGGTAAACGATCAAGGCGCTGGAAGCTACACCTGAAGCCAACGACAAGCTGAATGAAACGTCAGAAGACCAAAACAATCAAAACTGCAAGTGGTACAGCAAACTGCTGGTAGCAATCGACTTCCTCATTTGAAAACTGCAAGAATTGTGGCTGGTCGAAATGCTTGTCTTCCAGAGATTTTGGATAAACAGAATCACCACAATCCGTGGTAGTCCCGTGGCCACGACATCTGCCCAGCGGCTATCCAACCGGCGATGAGAAAAAACGAAGCACTGGGTGGCCTGCAGCGAGATCACAGGTTGGGCTGTGCACAGTTCATCATCTCAGGTATAGAGAACGAATTGCCATTGTAGTTATCATTGTAGTTAGCTTGTAATTGCAACGGTAGTGAGTTACATCTTTCAATCAGGTATAGTTACCATCATCTCAGGTATAGTTATCATTGTAGTTAGCTTGTAATTGCAATGGTAGTGAGCCTACTACAATGATGGCAATGCCTAAGGCTTCCAGTTACCATTGTAGTAAGGAACGTCTTGTTTGAGCTTGAGAAAGCTCTGGTTGAACACCTCCTCATACCTGGTTCCACCAAAGCAACCCCAGTTACAACAATGGTAGAAACCAGTTGCTGACCTACTTCGGAGGTAACTGGAAGCATAGGGTGGAATAATGGGTCTTGAAAAAAAAGATCAACCATGTACTGAAGGTACAGCACTTCTGCTTGGTGGTTGAACCACCCCTATAAAAAGTATTGGTCAACCAATCAACCATGTGGTAATGGGGGCAAAAACATAAAATGTGTGACATCACCAGCCAGACTTCATTGACTTGATCATCTTTAGAATCCGAAAGTAGCGGACACGCGAGCAAAAGCAAGAGAAGAACAAGTCTTCATTAAAGTCCATAGTCAGAATCGACAGGTATCAGCCACCATTAAGCTTTAGCATACATACTATAGTAACATTGTTGAGGTTAGCCATAGTGAAGCAAAGGAGAGCAGTGAAGCCGAGGGAATTCGACCCAAATCTCATGGTTGGGTTGGTAACTGTCATAAGTCGTGGGCGATGGTCATGGAAATGCACAATGAGGTTTGTAAACATTCTATATGAAAAAGATCTTCAGCCATGAATTAATACATCATCATCAACCACATGAGTCCCATATGAAATCGTTTTCTCCACATGGGTGGTTTCTCAAAATAGCGGTAATTACCCCCAAACCATCCAGCTGATTAGTAATTTATATCATTTCTAGTGATGAGCCAACCACAACTTTGGGGTCCCCAAACTGGCCAGGTCGAAACCACCACATGATTCTTGTTGAAATGACCCTCAGCTGCCATGGCGGGAAACTGAACGTTGAAAAACTCCTCGGCTCCACGTTTCATGCGCTGCCTGTGCTTGTCGCATCTGCAGCTGCAACGTTTCCCAGCACTCGGAGCGTGTCTTTGGGGATCGCAAAGGAGACTCCTGGGGGCTGGTCATGACCTGGTCGGAGATCTCCCAAGGGAACCGGTACCAGTGGCGAGTACCATGTTCGTTGAGCTCCTAGGGTGCCCCCAGGTTTGCGAATCTGTATGATGATTGATATGATTCATTGGCATATTAATGGATCTGCTCCCCAATCTTTCGGAGTCTTTCATGACATCCAAATGAGAGTCTAATTCATGCTATGTCCCATATACCACGGAGTATATAGATGGTTTTATGGGTCTGCAATGCATGAACGGCTCCCACCAAGTGCTCCTCACTCCGTTCACTGCGAGCACTCTTTGGCGACAGGGCGAAAGTGACGTTGCGACCCCATCCGGCAGTATCAGCACCATGAACGTCGCAAGCCATTTGCACGGGGCAAACACGTACAGCCACAGCAAATGGACCGCAAAAAAACTCACTCCAAATAGATCAATCTTTGTGTGACTCACAAAGTGATGGTACTTTGGCAAACAGAAAACTAGCCCTCAAATTTCCTCCTGTCGGGGGACTTCTTATTTCAATAGCCTTGTTGCGGGACTCTTGGAACGACGCAGTACTGTACATTGGTGCCCCTTTGGAAGTGGCACCAGGGTTTGGTCTTGAAAGGCTAGCGACACAAAGCCTGCAGATTCTGCAAATAAATCGTGATTCTGACCTATACTTCCAAAATCATGCGAATCTGATAGTTTGATGCCTTGCAAACGCGTTCAAATGTTCACAGCGGCTTGTCGAGTAGCCTATTTTTGCACAGCTCCATCTGTCTGTCGTCACAGCTCCAGTGTTCGGTAGCTGACTCAATAGATTGACTTTGCTGCAGGGTCACACGCCCTGTTTCAACGCCTAAAGGCACGACGAAGGACCAGCTTTTAAAAGCCGACTGGTCCAAACTCAAGGTAATCAAGAAACAAATATGAATAAGCTGTGATGGTTTGATAGTAAGCTCAACTCTTCCTACATAATCTCAGCCAATTTATCTTCACCTTCGCATCAACACGTCGAAGATGTGCCAAGCTCCGCTGAACAGACCGGCGTTTCCCCTGTTGCGTCTGTACAAACTGTGGCCCTGCAAGGCCGAAATGCCCAAATTTCAGGGACGGGATCAGTGGTACGGCTTTGGCTACTTGGTGTAGCAGTACCAAATCATGTAAATGAACTACAGTATAGATTAAATTAACTGAATACTGGCCATGAAGTGAAGTTGGCCATGAAATGGATCAGTTCCGCTGTGCTGAATTTGGCTATGGCAACATTTGAAGTTGCCATCCCAAACGGCAACGGCGCACTCTCTACAGCTGGGGGGGATGAAGGTAACCCACCTCCAGCACCGACGGTTTTCATCGCTCAGATGACACCCACCGTCCGCAACCAGCCGGGAGATCTATCAACGTGGCTAACTATGCCATGGGTTCCCATGCTACGACAAGTTAGTGATCCATAGGATGATTCCCCCAACTAAAACTTCTGAATGGGTGAGGTCAAAACAACTCAAGGAACTCGCAACTTGTAGGGTCATCCAATGGAACAACTCCATCGAAAGGTTCCAGTTGGATGAGCCATAGCACTCACCCGCCCGGTCACAGAACTAGCCACAACTCCCAGGTCAAGCTCAGCACGACCAACTGATGGATCCAGAGATAAGGAGCATTGCCTGACCAGGAGACCAGGAGGAGACCAACGAACCTACCGGGCGGTCTGCCATGATCCACTCCTGGGACCGTGGTAGCACTGGTCCGCTACTCGTGGTCGCGGACCTACCAGACTCGTGCTTGCACAAATAGCTCGAAGATCCATCATCAAGAGTTCGGTTTGCAGGCGAATACACCAATTTCCGCAGTCTTCCAAGGATTCATGATTCGTGTTTCCCCCATCGATAACCATTGATTTCCCTAAACAATTGTTGGTCATTGTCCCCCATTTAGTTGGCTGGTTTAGATTGCCCCCATAGCCTCGTATAGATGTTAATGATCATCCAAACAAGGGACGGGGTCAATCCAGATCAATCCAGGTCAATCCCTGACACTCTAAGTGGCTCCCAGTTCAATCGATTGGGTCACTAGCCTCACCTCCACCAAGCTTGTTGAGCTTCTGAAGGCTGAAGACAGCAGCCTGCAAAGTAAAACACAGCTGAAAACACACACGTGGTATCTGCACACAAATAAACATATAACAGGTGTGTAACAAAACATGACAATATCATAATATCTTGGTTACTTATAAATCTACCAGTATCGGCTTTCAGTCTCTTAAATACACAATGTATATGTATTCATAGATTCATCTGGATTTATGTATCTACCTACCTGTACCAATGCATACAAATATATATATATATATATACATTTACATAAGACGTATGAAGGGAGAATGATTGGTGCAGGATTTCTGCCGTCAGTAATGAAATTCAAATCTGTATTACCCATACCGTCAGCCAGTCACAACCGGGACGCTCTGCAAGAGGGACAGAAATCTCCCAAACAGTGGCCCGAAGGGATAAGGAGACCTATCCGACACAGAAAATCAAGAAATTGAAAAGCATCTGAAAGGCACTTTTGATGTGTGTGTCTCTCTATCTTTGTCTCTTTTGTCCAGCTAAAGTTGAAGAAGAAACAAGTTCCGATTTGAATCACCCACTGCACGCAACTGATTGGCAAGAGTCAGCCTTCAACCGCACGGAGCCACCAAACATCTCATGGATACTCTCAAAATCACCACCCTATCCACGCACTCCCAACATCAAGTGATGAGCTTCCAGTTACCATGAAATAGCAGGAAACCAACGGTAACCAACCCTAGTTGCAACAAGCTGGTCGAAACCAGCGAGCTGGTTACCTACATGGTAACTGCAAGCAGTTCAGACCAAGCAACCAGAATCAGCGTGAGGCCCTGGAGGAACGAGACCACTTCGGGTGCAAATGAGACGCTCGGCAGGTCCTTCTCCACGTCTGTCAGCCATCGAGCTAAGCTCTCTATGCCCAGCTGGGAGCTGAAGTAGCCCGCGGTGCGCGAGGCGACTGGCAGCACCTGGAAACGATGAAGCCACAACGGGAGTACAGTGCCCGATGCTTCGTGCCCCATGCTTCCAGTTACCATTAGAGCACTTGTCTGTTTGGTTGGCAGCTGGGGAATGTTGGAAAGGCAGGGTCTCGAGCCTGGTTGAAGCCGCCAATGTTGGCAAATGTTGGTTCACCCTATGCTTCCAAACACCATTGTAGGCAACTGGGTAGCTGGTTTCTACCAGCTTGTTGTAAGTGGGGTTGGTTCCCTACTAGGAATCATGGTAACTGAAGCATAGAAGCGGATTTCTCTGCTGAAACACTCTCCATGGTTGACCACCCTCATGCTGGAGCTGGATCCCTGACCCAAAGGGTTTCCTACGGTATCATGTTGGCTCGATATGATTTGCATCAATTTCAAATTTCCCATAGTGAATTGGGATGACTACGACTTTTCAGCGAAGTCCGCGGAATTGAATTTGGATGGACTATATAAATCAGCAGTCACGACTCGCATTGCTTGTCCATGAGAGCTGCAGCTCACTCTTATCGAGGGTTGACGGCTTTCAGTGCTCTCAACCACCAACATTTCTTGATTGTGAGGGTCTAGCTGGATGTTTCTCAAAATTCTTAGGTACTCCCAAATCATCCTCTTTTAACAATTTGTGATAAACCAACCATTTTCAGAGCATCCTATTCTAAGAAACCACCAGCTAGTTTTCGACCTCAGAGTTTTTCATACCAGGGGAGGATACAAAAAATGGCCTAACCATGCCTAGCCCATGGTTTGCTTCAGAAGTGCCCGTCTGAAATCGATGGCTTTTCGGAGGTTCAGCGGTTTGAGAAACCAACCCGACCTGTTCCCACCTCATAATGATGCCCCTGAGTGAGAGCTGTACTTCAAAAGCCCATTGAGCAAGGTCAAACATGGGGGTCAGTCAAATCATCCACTAGAAACCATTTACACGAATTAAACAAGCCGTTTTGGGGTACCCGCATGTGAAGAAACTCCTCTATACAATCGCCAAGTTGACCCCTAATCTAATGAATTCAATCATCAACTAGCGGCACACGGCTGAGTCGAACCCCAGTGCTACCTGTCCGGCTTCCACCAAGCCCAGCTGTAGGTAGTGGGCCAATGAAGCCAACCAGGTTAATGGCAAATAACCTGAAAGGATGGCAAGATCACAGCCGTCCATAGCCATCCCACATTGATTGGATTCAATTCAATGCTGGAATATCTGAAATATGGATACTGGTTCACAATCACTACTTGATGTTTCATAATCACAAGCTAGAAATGTTTCTCTACGGGCTGATTGACAAAAAAGTCTCCGATATGCAAAAAATGTCTGGGCTTCTGAACTCAAAACGGTCACCTGATGCCACCATCATGGCAATGGAAGCCGCGCATGGGCAGCATGGAACTGCGACTCACGGAGAGTCGTGGGGCGGTTGTCTGGGGCGCATGCCACTGGCGAAGCTAAGAAATTCCATGAGTTTTGTGATGCTACGAAATGACTGTCCGAAGCTTGGACCCCAAATCCACCAATGATCATCTGGTTGGTGGTTTCAACCCTTATGAAAAATATGCTTGTCAACGAACCAATCATTTGTAAATACCAAGGAAAATAAAAAATGTCTAAAACCACCAGCCAGTCATGTTTAGGTGGTGCCCGCAGAAGCAGTGCCGTGGCAGAAGTGCTTTGTAGCCAAAAAAATCAGAGCTGCACTGTGAAAAAGCATGAAATTGCGCAAAGTAGCTGTAGGCCAGCTGTAAGAATTCGTTGGGAGGTTTCCGGTCAGGCACCAGCAAGTTACACAACTGTCTCATCACCAGATCTGCTGCGTAGACCACCACTCCTGGCAATAACCTGACAGCAACAGCTGCGCAAGGGGCCCGTGTCAGGCTCAGATTCCATAAGCCATGGAGGTTACTCCCAAGTCTCTGGTTCCTCCAGTTGAAAATGTGGATTTTGGAGTAGCAACGAATCAAAACAGCTGAGGACTGCCCAACACCGAACCCAGCAAAGGCAGCAATATAAGGCCAAGGAACGAGCTAGAGCAGAATCGATCAACCATCTAATATCTAAAAGTCTATTCACCATATCAACCATCTATCAACCATCTATTCATCATCAATGAACTATCCTTGAGCGTACCAATGAAAAACCAAGAGTTTTGGTGGCAAGCCTTTGGGGGTCCCCACTGCTGGACACCAAGAAGCAAGGCTAAAAAGGCCACCAGCGCATGGGTCTGGAAGTTTCCAAGTATCTCTGGCGATGCTCCGACCTGGAGGACCAGATCCTGCGAGTCGCGATCCACAGAACAGCATTGCTTCCAACAAACCACAAGTCCCCGGTGTCTCTCGAAAATCAAGGACAATAAGCACAGCGTTTTAGGCTACTTTAAGGCTACTTTAAGGCTACTTTAAGGCTACTTTAAGGCTACTTAAGGAATTTCAGTCCTCAAGGTGGTGGCAAAATACGGCTCCCAGCAACAGGAAGAGCAAGGCAAGCTCTGGGAAGCTGGGGTCATGTTGCGAGGCAGTCTGTGTACCTTCGTTTCAGCAGCTTTTCTGGCACAAGTCCCAGGGCCCCAAGATGTTTGCATCATGGTACAGAGCACAGCAAGTCTCAAATCTTTCCGCTGTCTTCTGCTCGATGTTTCCTTTCCCT
>VSDK01011582.1:134212-210425 GCA_009767595.1 Symbiodinium kawagutii | reverse complement strand
GCATGGTGGTGGTTGAGGTCCGGCAGCGACCACTAGTCGTGCATGGTGGTGGTTGAGGTCCGGCAGCGACCACTAGTCGTGCATGGTCGTAGTTGAGGTCCGGCAGCGACCACTAGTCGTGCATGGTCGCGGTTGAGGAGGAGGAGGAGGCGGAGGAGGCGGAGGCGGAGGAGGAGTCAGCTCTGATAAAATCTAAGAACCCTCACCTGACAGGTGGGGAAAAACCATCAAGTGGCTCTTGATTGCTCAACACCCCCGACTCGCGACCGTTCTATGAAACCATGGTGATGAATATCTTCATCAGTGATATAAACATGAATACAGTGATGCTTATGTTGCCGTGGTGCACGGTGCGATGGGGGCAAGCTCGCAAGCAGGTAAAGCACAGCACGCAGTTCTTGTTGTCTTCGAGGTTGGCGGGATGAGAATAGAGAGGGCATCCATCCGTCTCCTGTCCTGTCAAGGTCGCAACCCCCATGGTTCATGGTGTGCAGATTGTACCATCAATGATTGCACAGCATGATGATGCCGCAGATTCGGGTGCTTAAGATGGAAGAAAATCCTGCAGAAGTTGCTAGCTTAAGATGGTTTAACATCATTTTTACCTAAAAGGCTTAAACGTTCAACTCGAATGGTGCCAAATGGGTGTTTCTCACAATAAAGTAGGTACCCCCAGGTATAATCCTTTATCAACCATTTATGGAAATGAACCATCCATATCTTTGGGGTTCCCCTATGACTTTAGAAACACCTATATAGTAGTTGTTGAACCTACTATTGTTAGCGATAGCCAGTGACTATCCAAGCTATGGGCCCATACTAACAATCAATCACTATTTATTAAGCATGATGAACCATAGTTGGCCATAGAAAATCCCATGGAAAATCCACCCATCGCCCATGCCGTCCTTCGCCTTCTGCTGGACCACCCTTATAGCAGTGGAAGGTGTTGCACACGGCCTTGCATCGACCTCGGTGCGCGCGTGCCGCGTGACCATGAAGGATGGGTGACACCAACCAACTAACCAACCTACCAATCAACCGACCAATCAACCAACCAACCAACCAACCAAATGATAGTTTTGAGTCTTCGGTAGGGAAGCCACTACATGGCTTTGGGGGGGGTCCATGATTAGTGGTCATGACCAGTGGCTGATTATTTAAATACATTCACAGACACTTGTTTCATCATGCGTATACATTGGATACTAATTCAAATTTGTATGTGGATGTGAGCAATTGACTGGCAAAGTGGATCTACTATGATCTACTGATGGCTTAAGCTTCTCTTGAAGATGGGGCATTCTTATTGAAAATCAAACCGCCAAATCATCATAGATTTTCCACGAACACATGACCAACCAATCATGCAGCTTTGCTTGCGGCACATGCTGGCAACCAAGCCCTTGGACAGCATGGCACACCATGGACCCCGGATCCACGTTCGGCTGCTGGGTTTCTCACCATTTTGAGAGCGGAGTTCCGTCACTGCCAGCTTGGCATAGAGCCCGTTCATGCCACCGATTGGACACAAATGGCGACACCAGATCCGACGTTCGAAGAACCAGGACCCAACCATGGCGCCAAAGGTGATGAGCAGCAACAAACAGGAGGACAAGTAGGCTGTATCCTGAAGGCTTAGAACGGCCAACAGGCAGTATCTTTTGACCAATAGCTGTGTATTAACCAATAGTCGTATAATATACAACCAATAGTTCCGTTACAACTATGTTTCAACCCATAGGAGTACCATAACATCTTACTGCAGTCACAACAATAAGGCAATACGATGGCAATACAGACATTGGTGAAAGACAGATGAAAAGTAGTACCCTGGGAAATCACAGTGCGCTCTGTGAGTAGACCACCATCAATAGAAACCTCAGGTACAAGTATAGTAGCAGAACATTTGAGCTTTTCTCCGGCGTGCATGCTAGTCATGTCAATCACTGCGGGGACTGTGGCAGTGTCTGCGTTTGATACTTCCCACGTTGGTCTCAGTATTCCCTTTGTCAGATGTCCAGAATGCTCGGTGGACGTGACTTGATGAATATATTTATTCGTTTTTAAATAAATAAATATATATATATGTATACATATACATGAATATCTTCTTAAACAAACTTAAGTTAAATTCCGATCTCATGTTTTTCCACACAGGCAAATTGGTTGCTCCTTTTTGCTTCCCAAAAACCTACTTCTGCAACGCTGATTGTCGTCCCACCTGATCAACACTGGTTGCTACACCCAAAGAATAAAATCACATGACTGGGTCAATACTCTATACCCCTGGCGAACATCCCAAAATGGTCAAACCAGTCTACGCATTTGCTGGGATCTTCATGGATCTTCACCACCTGTTGGTTAACAATGACCTAGCTCGCCGACCCACACAGGTGCCGGTCCTCCAGCACCCACAATTCCTGTCACGACTGAAATGTGATGCAGCTTTCTTTCGTCTCAGCTCTACACTTCCCATGGTGAAAGTGGCAACTCGTTGCAAGGTTTGGTTCACAAACCAGCTGATTGATAGCATGACACCACGGAATTCAAAACGCACAGTGCTTTTTCGCTGCTGTGATGCGGTAACAAGGATCTGTTGTGTTCTGGAACTGTTGTCCTTGTATATGCTGGCTTCTCTAGGATTTTCGGCTGGTGAAATAGTGAAGTCCCAGGTGCTAGCGTCTTTACATGTTTGTTTTATGAAGTGATACATACTGCAATAGACTCTGAATGCACGGTGCATCTGCATCTTCATTTCAAACAACTCTGGTTGTACTTGGCTGCAGCGCGATGTCATGATATCCCCATGCCGTGTTTGTATTCTTCATAATAGCGCACATACCATACTGGTACTGCGAATAACTGGATCAAAAACCAAACAGTCATTTTCCCTCCCGAACATGGAACAGTCATCCAAATGCACGGAAATGCAACCCATCCCGCGTCCCAACTTGAGTGCAACAAGGCTAATGTTTGTCATACATCTCTGATCCCACCTCCCACATCAGGATGCCGAAGAACAGGAGGTACAGGAACCAACCGCCGTATTTCCCCACCGAGGACGGCCATTTCTGCAGCACTGCTCCACCAGCTACACGCCAGCGTTGAACAATCTCTCCATAGATCATGAAAGGGCAAACTGCCTCAGCCAACACTGGGCTCGTGGCTGATATGTTTTTGGAAACGTGGGGAAATGATCTTAGAGGGTAAAGTACGAGGCGAATTGTAGATTCAGCTAGCTTGTTAAATGGCAGATCTTCATGAACTTATATAGTTTTGAGGGTCCCCCGTGTAGCACATGATGAGTTCCATAGATCTCAGGACAGCCGACAGTCATGACCAGCCGATCCAGCTTTCCGAACTCTTTCAGCTTTTGTGGCATCCAGGAGCATCCATGGTTGAAATTCTTCACAGTGCACGTGGCCATCTCACTCTCTCTGGGGCTCAGACCACTGGATTTAGACCACTAGCAGTGGTCACACCACACTTCTTTGGAATTGCTCTTAGTGGGTACCACTCGGAATGGTGCTATGACTCGCCTATGGTGCGAAGAGACAGCCAAATCCCCAGATTGAAAATGTCACCATGACTTGGCATGGTGGAGACATGCCATGTACCACAGCTCAGAAGTACCTCATGTGGTTCGATGCATCCACAGCCCCCAACTCAGAGTCCAACGCACCAAAAGCGACCCAGCACCGGATAGGTCAGTAGGATGCCTCCAGGGCAAATCCAGGGCCTTTCTGTTGGACATGTCTAGGTCCATGAGGACAACATGGGGTATAAGCAAGGGCTTGCCGTCTCAGACTGATCTTCGGAAAGGAAACCACCAACCAGTTGTTTGAAGCAAGAAATGGCCGTTTCCGTTCTGACAGGAATCCTCACCACCTCAGGGAGGGTACACCACCATCATGACATGGGCAGCACTCTGGCCCCGATCTGCCTGGCCACCACCAGGCCCAGAAGATGTTGAGGCCAAAGTTCATATCTCGCGTTTGAGGACCTGGAAACAACTGCGCAACGAACTGCCAATGGGTTGATTTGCGTATCAATTATGGCCATGGGTTCATAATAGGGGATGATAACCAACAATTCATTGTTCAACGGCTATACGGGTTTGTGATATGGCGAGTTGGGTCAAGCAGTTCAGCATCATTTTTATGGGGGATAAGTTCACCAACAATTTGATAGTTGGAAACCAATGGTGAATGATGGTACACTATGGGTACAGGGATGCAAGGGTGAACTGACCCACATCCTCATGTCATTCATTCCCACATTTCATAGCAATGGAAAAGGTCTATCCCATTACAGGTCGGTCACGTTCAAGGCAATCCCATGACTGTGCTACCATGGTTCCCTGTAGCTTGGTAGTGCCAACAAAAGGTGGTATCTTTAGTAGCTCACATGGGTGTTTCTCAAACTGGGGATGCCCTCAATTATCCCCAATTTATTCTTTATCATTAGTCTAGTAAAATGATAAACCAATCATTTTTGGGGTCCCCTGTTGTGAGAAACCATGAGATCAAGGGGGGATTCTGGATGGCTCATGGTAGGCGCCCGGGAAAATTCGAAGGTCGGAACGTGGGAACATGGCGAATTTGACCGGCACATTCCAGCATGCAGCATGTGGGTGTTTCTCAAACGGGGGGACCCCTAAAAATCACTCGTACTCACTGATCGTCTAAAACAATCTATATCGGGATGATTGGGGGTCCCCTATTCCGAGAAGAAACCGTTTCGAAAAAGAGTCCAGGATGGACCCAGATAGAATCCTCACGTATTTGGCTTGCGAGTGCCAACTGTTCAGTGATCCACAAAACATATAGCACGAGGCAATTGAAGTTCCCCGAATTGATAGTGATCGGGGACTCCAGGATATGACTAAAGAAGTGACTAAATCAATTGTCTTAATGGTGCAAGATGGTGCAAACCTTAAGCCTTGTAATGTTACAACGAATAATGTCCCAACTTGCAGCAGTGGTGCCTATGAAAAGGAGGATGACCAGCGCGGCAAAGATGTACTTTGTAAAGCCATGGTTCAATTTTTCCAGCCAATCCGACTGGAGAAATTTGCGCAGTCCAGGATAAACATCCAGCAGATTCACCTGACAAGTTGAAATGCAACTTGCAGATCTGAAATTCCAAGATCCGTTTGACCTCCGCCGCATCTTTTCAAGCTGTACATGGCCAAATCCCATACCCATACCCCGCATACCATGCCCACACCCTATCCCAGCCATATCCCCCCCATACCGTCCTTGAACATGTCCAGCTTCTTGGGACTTTGAGCTGTCCACAGCATCTCAGCAGTTAAGCTGTCTCCATCAGCAAGGTGCGCCCATGCATTTTCGATCATTGAAAACAGCTCTTGGACATTGTTCGGGTAATCCTTCAGCCGCTGGCGCATCACCAAAAACTGGACAAAAACATGAAGAATCCATACGCATTGTAATTACAGAAGATTCTTATGCACACATGTTTTGCCGCAAATGCCTATGCCCATTCTGGAAAATCAGCAAATATAATACTACTGTATGCCGCAAGTTTGACTTTGAACTTCAAAGGGAAAAAAATGAAAAAACATTTGCCTTTGCCAAGACTCATAGGCTTGAAGCCTCTTGAGCGCTTCTGGCTCAACGTAAGGAACTTTCTTCCGATAGGTCCGCGCCAAGATGCGCAACTGGTACTTCACGATACTTTCGATGTCAGCCCTCCTTACACGAAGGGCAGGGACCTTGATTCGAGCCCCTGAAATGGAAGCGAGTTCAGGGAATTGGTCCTCCGCGATCAACAGGATCTTGAGCCTACTCTTCCTGGTCTCATTGAAGGTCCGTGACCAGTAGGTGCCGTTGTTCGCCAGTTGCGCCACTTCGGGCCGCAGCTGTTTGTTGATTCGGTGCACATTGTTGAAAATCAATGTCCCTTCCTTCAGGGAGACCCAAGAACCCACAACAGTGGACTTGCTGGGTCATCCATCCCAGCAAATCACCCTTCATATACAGGGGGACTAGCCATTAAACCCAGTCATACCTTCATTAATCACTGTCAGCTTCCAAGAAATACGCGTTGACATGACATCCAGCAGAAGGCTTGACATAATGTGACAATCTACACTGGTTAGAAGGGAGCAGCGCTCACCATATTAGAATACAACAGCAAGGAGCAAGTTGTTTCTCAACGCTGCGATGTTTTCAAGATCGCTGGCTGGAACGACCTTCTCCAAGAACCAACTGAAAATTTAGAACAGCTACCTTCTTCCAAACGTTCACATGCCCATGTTTGAGATGCTGGGATCCAGCAGTCGATCATGTCAACATCCCAACAAGAATCCTCAAACCAACATCCAACATGGCGTTGCGACGCGTTGCGTTTTGCAGGCACCTTGTCTAGATCCAACAGACCCTGAAGCTTTGGCCGACCAAAGATGCGTTTACCCGTGCTGGACACGCTGCCAGAATCCACAAACAGCAACTGGCCCTTCTTCCGGTGGAAGTGGATCAAGAAGGCAATCATGTCCTGAAGCACAGCCGGGAAGTCGCATAGATGCTTCACATCTTGCAGCTGGATGATAACTGGAAATGCCCCTTGCAGCACGGACTTTCTCAAAACTATCGAATCTATCGAACACCCTCTGCGTGTTTGTCTCGGGGGTATGTTTCAGGGAATATTTCGGAGGTATGTTTCCGGGGTATGTTTGGAGGGTATGTTTCGTGAAACATGTCAGAGAATTGGGAAGGCATGTTCGGGGCATGTTTCTTCGGAGGTACGTTTTGCACCAGTCCAACATGCAAATGGGTATGTTTCGGGAGGTGGTCAACAAAGACCAACGAAATTGTTTTTTGTAACACGTTGAGCACCAGCTAGTCACAAAGACCAACGAAATTGTTGACAACTGTTTTGGTTGGTGAGATTGGCGGTGATAAACCAAACTAGCTGAAGGGATTTTCCAATGTAAAATTAAATCACAGGCTGGTGCGATTGATAGTGAAAATAACAGGTGACCGAACTGACTAACAATTCTACGGTAAATCACAGGTAAACTGTCCAACTCTGTATGCTCTGGCAGTTCACAGCGAAAGATTCGTGTACTCACAAACAAGCTTCAAAAAATCTAGTCTCAGCCCATATAAGTTGTGATGCTGTTATCCTCTGTTGTCCTGAGGAACAGCGAGGTTTTCGCAACTACTCACCACTAAAAAAATGTTGCCAAAGCGGTGGTTCACCCTGTCAATGGACAGCCCGTCAAAAACCTTTGAGAAATTGATTAAGATTCCTCTGTGGCCTGAAGTTTGAAGTTTGTTTGATCAAACAAGCACATGTTTCAAAACCCATCCTGTCCTTCTTGGTTCCTGGTTCACCGAAAATGACCACACTGTCATCATTCTTGGAACAACTGATGATCTGCTTCCGAAGTGATCGCGCATACGTACTCCCACCCAAGACCCCACGTAGCGGCAAAGTCTGTGCTGACCCTCGCAGGGGCAGGGGTTGGGCAGTTCCCACGGCCGCAACTTTGACCAGGAAAATTCACAGGCAACTGCGACAAGTTGATATCTGTGCTGGATCAAGCACTTTCTCAGATTTCTTCCAAACGCTGCAGTCTGTTTGATTCAATTTGACCGGTGCTGTGTGACATCCCTCGCCTATGGTGTAGTCTTCCAGGACCTTTTGAGGACTCTTCTGGATGACAACTCTCTTCACATCACCGGGGCCATCAGGAGGTTTCGAAACCTCCAGACCTCACAGAGCACCCCAAAGCACTGCTTGTGGAAGCCAACAGGAAGCCATCCCCGAAAGTAACAGCTCCTTGATGGGTTCATCAGAATGATAGGAAGGAGATTGAAAACATCCTCTTCTTAGGATCAAGACAATGCTTCCCCTGAAAAGCTGCGTCAAGCTGACCACTGATTCATTTGCATGGTACTTCCAACATCTCGCAATGTACGTGCAGTCTTTGAGACTTGAACCATGTCATCTGCAGGGTCCATATTTGATTGTTGCTCCTGACTTCGTTGTTCCAGGGTGGAGCCCTGTGGTTGAGTTGGCATGCTGTTGTGGGGTAGGAAGATATGGATGCCAAAGGGAAGGGCAACGGAGTTGCAGCAGCTTCCTTGCCCAGGGGAGAAGAATTGCACGAAAAGATGTAAGTTACATTCAAGTAATATCTTTGATCTGAGTTCTGGTTTTTGTCATTCCCTGCTGGTCTGTTTTTGTCTAATTCCGTACTCGTTCAGGACGATTCACGTGGTGTTCACAACTCCATTCAAGCTGAAGTTACCTTATTGCAAGGCATGTGCAGCCGCTTGGAACCAGAACGGTCTCAAATCAAATGCATGTTTTTTTGTAAGGGATTGGAGATCAAAAAAATGCATGCAAAGCACGTGGCAATGCATGCACAGCCGGTGGCAATTGATGGATATTGATGGCAATGGATGGCTGTTCGCGATACACGTTTTATTTGATCTTTGCAGCAGCTTGGGTGTCCTGATGTGTCGATGTTAGCCACGAGAAACAACCCATGATCAACTCAGTGATGGCTCCAAAACGGAGATCAAACATGGCCGCCATCTGCGCGCCACGATCCGATGTGGACAACCGCCAAGGAATGCCAATTCTTACAAACTAAATGCCGGGCCAAAACAAAGTTGTAGGTTTTCTATGGTTTTCTCATTGGGGATACACCCAACAGATTTGAAAAACGTTGATTTTCATTGATTTTCCATGGGTTTTTTTCCCTCCAACTATGCTAAACTGAATCACCTTTGCTGGTTTTGAGGCAAAATCATCCAAGTAGTGGGCTGTTCCAAATCTGACGTTATCATGGTCGCCCCATGACATCGGCCACATGCCCAGCATGTTACTTATGGACTGCCGTGGTCACTGGGCCCAGGCAACGCATGGACAGCCCGTATTTGTCCTTAAGTGGAGATACATCATTTCAGAACCATCATGCACCATCACTAACAATCATCAACCACTATTGGTTGCTAGCAAGTAACGATCATTCACCATCATTCACCATCATCAAACGCTAACAAACACTCACCATCACTGATTTTAGCAACCATCATTAGCAAATCATTGACTTTATCTTGAAACCAACCAGCGATCTTAAGCTTTTCGTCTCTTCCTGGCCTGTCTCATCAACCACAGCATCTGAGAGCGTTGCAGCCAGTCTCAGGTGTGAAGTGTCCGGCGTTTTGGCGGTCGGAGGCACGAAGGTTCGGAACCGAACGGCCGTGGCAAGCATCAAACCCAGCACCAGCAGTCGGCTGCATCGCTGTCGCTTGAAATGGCGGAGCCAAGCCATGGCGGGTCGGAAAGCGTGGACTTGAAGGAGTAGTGTCAGATTTAGCTGCAAAGCTATACCCCCATATTTCATGGTAAATCACCAGCTACTTACGAAAAGCTTGTGGTTTATTCAGATGGATTTCATGAGTATTGTGAGTTGATTCAATGCAGTCTCGAGGTGTTCCACTTGTCAATCAAATTCAGGAAGTGGCGAGGCTGCTAGCGATTAACACTTGTCCCAACAAACAAGAAACGCTTATATGTACTGTAATACATACTGTGCAAAAGATTGACGTTGAGCCAAAATTGGCAAAGAACAACTCAGCACAACACAGACACACACGAACACAAAGCACAAGTGAAGAGAACGGTGATAACAAAAGCACCCAAAAGGGACTTGAAATTCCCATCATAATGTCATGTCAGATTCATTTTACGATAGTTTTACACAAGCTCGTGACCAACAGCTGATCTTCCACATCCTCCGTGACCGATCTTGGTTGACAAAAGTTGAAGCCAACAGGACGCCCCAGGACGACCTGTTGATGGGGCAGCTGTTCAGGCGAACTGAGCAAGTGATCTACTCCAGTGGTGCTAACCAGTAGCATCTAAGTGTGAATCTAAATGGTTGGTTGACCACTGAGTAGTGTCAAATACTGGTTGTAAATTACTGATTGTTACTTATATACTGGTTGTAGTCACTTAAAAGATAAACAATCACAGTTTAACTACCAGTGATCTAAAATACACATTTCAAGTAAATAACTATATAGGATACTAGCTGGTACTGCATCCCTAGTGCTTTGTCAAGCTCCAAAACTAGGTACCAACCGGCACTTATTATCTCTTGACCCGCCCATAACTTATGAAAATATCATGATAATATCATGATCATTCATGGTCCATGTTTGTCCTGGCCCTCGCTGGTCATACTCCTGTCATTGTCAACGGCGGTCACTTCCCCACAGCTCCAGCCGCCGCACTCGGATCGCGGTTTTTCTCGCTCCACACGGGGCTCAAACGTTGCCGCGCAGAGGGCACGAGGACAGGACTGAGATTCAGCGCCACGAAGCTATGCACAGATTTTCTCGCTGGACACGTTTTTACCTTTCTCCTGGTGCTACAATCATCCAGCTAGCGACCAATGTGAGACCAATTGTTCATGGACTGGTGCTCAACACGATGCCATATCATTTCACTCATACGCGATGATATACCACGTCATGCGGCCAGGTGAACCCAGATTCAATGCACACAAGTGGTGGGATTGGCAGTATAGCTATGATCTGTCCCAGCCGGTACCTCTTGCGGCTGGTTATGCTCCGAAGAAACCCAAACAACCCAAACAAGCAGCTAGTATGAGCTCATATGCATCATGATAACTGAAACCATGGTGACAACGCTGCTGGTTATGATGGTTTAGTTATAATCCGATTCAATGTAGGTCATGATCAACCAATATCAACTAGATGAAGCCATCAAAGCCATCATGATCAACCCAAATGATCATACTAAGATGGATTCATCATGGTCGCTTGATGATACCAGCATGATTCAGCATCATGATTGACCATAATCATTGTCAACCACAGTTTGATCAACCATGAGCATATCAGAATCATGATAAACAGCAACCAGGAACCATGATGCTATTCTCACCGTATCAACCAGCTTTTTCCACGTGCCACGTGAGCCCTCAAACGCCGCGACCCTCAAATTCTGGCGCTGTGGCGCCCCATTTTCGGCCGCCACAACTCGCCGCGGCAGCGGAAAGCCGCTGGTGAAACGATGGGGGTTTGGTCCAGTTATGGTGCATGGGAAAACCATGCATCCATGGTTTTGGTGGACACCAATGATGTTGATTCCCCTAATTTCATGTGTCATCAGCAACATTCAACATTAAGGCTACATGTCTGACACGGTGTCACCAAGTTCAATCATAATCTCGAGTTCAAGAAACATATCTTCGATGATTAGATCAAATCAACCTCTCGCGCATTTGTCTCAAGTCGCAGCGCAGGAGACTGGACTCATTGCCGACCAGTACGGTGAACAATAAAATAAAAATACACAATAAGAGTTCCAAAAAATTCAATGAAACTATCTTCAATGATTCACTAAAATCAACCAACAAAAATCAACCAACAAAAATCAACCAATTCAAACATTGTCGTTCATTCAAAATCAACCAAAGATCGAGTTCAATCATCGAAAAACAACCAAGTTCCGCTGGTTTTGGTCCCTCTGCTTCCACTCAGCGAGGATGGAATTGCTGGGCTTGGAGCTTCACCATGTAGTTGACACGTTGGGCCTGGAGAGTGATGGGAGATGTTCAACACAGGTGTCCCATGCGCAGTGATGTGGTGTACCTGGGGAAGTTCAGTGGAAGAAGCTGGATCTTTGATGCCCAACTGCTATGGTTCAGCCCAGCTGTGTCTCAAGGCAGGACAACCTCAAGGGACCTCCCCAGTGACCACCACAGCAGCAAGGCGGATGGTTGAGCTCCCAAAAAGATACGCTTGTCGTTGCTTTTTGGCAAGTCAAAACAAATGATAATGGATATCAACTTCAACCAGCATCCATATATAGAATCTACCTGACTTTGAGATATCATTAATCTAAAAGAAGATACTGCTAGCCATCTACATGTCAGTTCAGTGACACAAACGATAGTAGTATGCCTACCGGTCTTACCACGTCTTCATTCAATGACCACCTGACCTTAAATGACCACTGAACTGGCGGCCAACCTGACCAGAAAAATCTGCAAACGCCTCGCTGAGTCGACTCCATTCCCAGTAGTTGATGTGCACCAACTGCAATCCCAACCTGGGTGCAGTGGAACATGGAGCCCTCTTTGCTGGCCCCGCTGCCCGAAAAAGGGGAGAACCATTGAGAAATCTGGCGATTCCAGCTTCATGGCAGTGGGAAGGGAAGCTCTGAAAGAAGGGTTGGTGACCAGGGATTCATACTAATGAACGCAACCCCCCTTCAACAAAACTAGCCGTGTTCCACATGCTTCCATTCAATGGTTCAAGCCTCAACCGACCTTTCCATTGAAGTTGAGAGGGATGGTCATGCAGGGAAATGGTTTTGGGAATGCATCATGGGTAGTTCATTGCGACCTGGTACCCCAACCAACCAGAAACCAACGATTTCCCCCAGAATGTTCCTGTGAATCATCGCAGTGCCACAGAACCCACTCTTCTTCGTTCCTTGAGGTACCATCAGGTTGATACATGACTCTTTGAGGGCTAACTGACAATTAATCTATTCATTCATTGATAGTTGGTGATGATTTAATTGGCGGTCACTGATAATCAATTGATGGTTAGTGACGCTTAGTGACGATTAATTGATGGTTATAGTGATATCTATAATTGATGAGTACATAATTTGCTCATCAATCGCTGGTTCCAAAGAATCGCCCCCGGTGTCCCAAGATCCGGGCCCGCCATGGCCCGCCATCGCTCGCCTCTGCAGGAGCTTGTGCCGGAACTTCGTGGCCATGGTGAACTGCGGACTTCGCTCCTCCTGGAGGTCCAAGCTGCGCCAGGAGTTGGGCTTAGCCACTATGGTTGGCTAATGGCGAGCTGGGTCAAGCAGTTAACCAACCAATAGTGGCTGGTTAATGGTTTATACTAGGGGATGATAGCTAAGAATTGTAGGGGATACCTACCAACTATATGGCTATGGGTCAAGGCTTTAACCAACCAAGGTTCATGGTGGATTTCCACTAACAATTTCATAGGGAAAACGAGCTGGTTAATGGTGGGGAACTAGGGGGACTAGGGGTTTTGACCCATAGCCTAATAAACACTGGGAAACAACAATGATTGTTGGCGAACCAATGATGACTGGTAGGAGTTGTTTCGCCATGATTGTTGGGCAAACAGAAGCTAATGAGTAGCACCAGCTTTTGGGGGTACACCCAGTCATCATCATTGTTGGTTAATAAACTGGATGATGACTGGGTATACCCCCATTTTGAGAAACACCCAGATATACTAATTATACTAGCTGTTTACCCATTACTGTTGGTGATTATGCCCTATTATGAACCATTATAATCCCCTTGGAAGAAACATGAAGAAACTAACAGAAACGGCTGATCGTTACATCTTGCGCTCAGTTGTGCAGTTGATTTCTTCCAACTGTCAGCGCTCGGCCCTGACCTGCCGCATGGCGCAGTAGGCATCTGCTTCATCGCATTCAAAGACCTCAACATGGGAATCTCTGGAGCACTTCCCTGTTGGGAGGCGCAGGTCATGGGAGCAACTCGGAGCGTCCTTTGTCATTGCTGACTGTGAACCAACCATTAAACAGCCGTTCAAGAACGAGGATTAAGATGGATTAAGGATGTTCAATTCTGGGCTTCGGAAAGCGGAAGCCTTGCCCCGGGTCCTGCGTTGGGGAAAGATCGAGCCAGTTCCAGTTTGGAAGTTGATGGTTTTGACTGACAAATCTTCAAGTGGGTGACAATGCTACAGCTTCACCATGAAAGGCCAGCACTTGAGATGTCTTTGAGTGATCGGTTGATACTCATAGTGAGGCGATCCATTCATCGTCATCATCATCATCATCATCATCAGAAGCTTCATAAGCATCATAAGCATCACTCATAAGCCATTGTATTGGTTATCCCCCTATGATTAACCAATGAATAACATTGATTGATCATCATCAGCAGCAGCAGAATCCATGGCCAGGGCACCACATCTTCATCACCGGGAGTGTTGGCCTGGCCAAGGGATATCATGATTGAAGCAGTTTAGCTGTTATGTTCGCTATGAAAGTGAGGATGTTCTACTTCGCTTTTCTAGTTTAGCTATCATAATTTGACATCATGATCCCTTATATATAATGGAAGGTATGGCTATTATAGGGTTTGAACAGGATACCAATGCTCTAATCCATGGCTGTTCTTACTCATAACATAGCCGTAGGTTTTGAAATCGATAGCATATAGGATAAGTATATATATATACTGTGAATGAGAGCGTCGATTCTTGACTGAAACAGAGGATGAGACTCCATGCATGTAGCAAACCAGCCATCATCCCTACACACATGTACACACACACACACATGTTTTTTAAAATGTATGCACATACTTACATATGTGTTTTTAGGCATGTGGTGCTGCATCGAATGCATAAAGCTCAACAAACAGTGCAGGTCCTGCAAGTCGAAGCAAGCCTCACCAGTTCCCAACTTATCACTGTGCAGGTGTGTGTGTGTGTGCGCGCGCGTCTGTGCAAGAATACATCTATCACGTAGGCGTGCAAATACTTGCCTTGCGTCCATGCCACAAAAAATACGCTGTTGCCAACAAATCACACACTTTTGATCCAGGTTTGAATGGGATCCATCCACCCGCACATCCATTTACATGTTTCAATCTCTGGGTAATATGTGCATATATACATTTACATCCGTACACATCTGAATAGTAAAAACAATGATGCACACAAGCTTGCACGATCTCCAGCGATAACTTCTTCATATGTGGCTCATAATTCTCACCCCCAAAGCGGTTGCTTTCCCACTGAAAACGATCAATCCACATCGCTGTGGGTGCCCTGGAATCCCAAATGGATCCAACTCGCCATCACCAGTTTCCATGACCACTTTCTATCGGAACTCTTGGGACGTTACCCAAGCCTTGATGCTTGGGGGCTCAGCCATAGGAATCTCGCAACGAACCACGGCCACCAGGCAGCTCTCCGCCTGCACCAGGTGCACCTCCAAAGGTCCCGCCATGGTACTCCAGGTGGGCACACCCAGTTGATCCAAGACAGCTGCCACCTGCAGTGCTTCCACCACCGAAGTCGGTGCGGTTCAACAATGACTGTGGATGGTCAGTGGTGGTGAAGATGATATGCTTAATGAATATAACTGATGGTTTACAAGCGTTCTGGTCAATGGTGGTCACTTGACACAGGTGACTGATAAATTTAGATGTCATTTCTGGTTTTGTGACAAGCTACAGGTAACTTTTGCTGGTTTTCCAACTTTTTGTTTCTGACTGAAGCAACTCATTGCAGCATCAATATTTCTTTTCATGAGTCATCCATCATGAACCACCAGCAAGTCAACCCCCATCATTGATCATTAATAGCACTATCAACCCTCACTAACCAACCCATCAATGGCATGCTTAACCCTCACCAACCCGCCATCAGCAAGCAGGTTCCCTTCGTTGAAGATCTCTCAACCGTTCCCAGGCACCGCACCTCTGCCGCGAATCCCGTGGGCTTGGGATGTTTCAGCTCTCTGCTTTGCTCGTGCACGCGATCCAAGTAACTTCGAACCTAACGAAGGAACGAAAACCCGGGGGAGATCACCAAATCTTGGCATGGATCTGATATAAATAAATATATATACACACAAAATATAAATATATATGTATATATGTATTAATATATATATATATATATGTATATCTATATATATATATATGTATACAGTATGCATATATATATGTGTATATATATATATACAGTATATATATATATATATGAGTAGCATGGAATATGCTGATGAAGATGAGTAGCATGGACTCCCACCCTTGGCACACTCCTGGCATGAACGATATATTGATAATTACATATAATTATGCACAATATATCACTGTACTATGTTGTTTGCTTTACCATGACATATCTGACGCTTTCTTTCGATCCTAAGAATATCAGCATAGTTCTAACCAGAGTGACACAGGCAAAGCTTCAGCAGCTTCAGCATTGTTGCATTCTTGGTAGCTCAACCTATTTCAAGAATGGCCAGTCAAATAGGGGTGGGGTTCCAAACAAGGATGGGTCCATCAGAAAGGGAGTTGGGCTATAAAAATCACAAGCCAGTCGTGCAAAGATAGTTTGACTTTCATCCCTGGTGTGCGAGGAAAGCCTGGTGGTGGTGAAGAGGCATACGTGTACACAACGGCTACACTCAGTGTCAAAATGCTCGTTCATCCAGATGTTCAAACTTCAGAAATGATCCAAACAAATCCCTCACAAATACTATCAAATACTGATGATTGTTCACAGACAATGCTTAGTGATGATGCTTAATGGTTGATGAAGCTACTGGTTGATCTCTCACAAACCAACAGCTGTACGTCACCAGCCCAAGCCCAGTGGACCCACGTCGCCACCAACCCGGACCCTTGGGGCGACCTCTGGTGGCAAGGAAGAGAAAAACGCCCAGGTCTCTTTGCGGATGGAAGCCTGCAGCGGCAGCGTCCATCACTCACCCGGGAGTGGATGGGAAATCCGAATGTACCATGGCTTAATGGGAAAGCAGTTGGCGAACTTGGGGAATACTCCCTAGAAAAACCAACCAGGGGTGGCTCGCTTCATCCAGGGTTGGCATTACCAAGTCTTGGATGCAAATGATCTAAACAACATAGATGAACGCACCGAATAAATTTGGTGGCATTGGATAGTTGCATCCACAAATGGTATCAAATTGTTCTAATTATTGGTTGCTACCGAATTTGGCTAAGACTGGTTGGCTCACAGCTTCCCACAGTAGCCAAACACTTCGTAGCGGATAGCTGAATTTGCTGGTGGTTCTAGCTACAGTAGCCCAACAGTTGGTCATGAATTCAATCAATAAACACTGGTCCACAATATTCTCAGAAAGTTGAATCCCAATGGTCCACAGGTATTCCGGCATTCCCAGCTGGATATAGAGATACAGTTTTCGATGCAATTAGATTAATGATTTCACCACCACACCTGTGGGATCTGCAGGCGCCCCCATGGCATGCTGCCTCGATCATGAAGATGTTTCGTAGGTGCTTGGCGCGGCGCCTCCCATCGCGGAGGCAAAGTGCAGCAGCACATGTGGGTGTTGGAAATGATCCTTTAGATTCATTCATCAATTGTAGGGAATGATTAAGCTATATGGCTATATAACCAAAATTCCAAGGGAAAAACCAAGAACACTCATTACTCCCATCAATCATAGGGATTGATTAAGCTATATGGGGGTGAACCAATCATAGTAGCAAACCATCCATAACTTTGGGTTCCGTTGTTTTGAGACCCATGTGCAAAACCCATAGCCATGCATGGACATGGTAGTTCATGGATAGATTTGACAGCCTGTCTGAGGCTTGCTGGCATCACTTTCTGGAAAGATCCAGGGAGAGTTCTATGTTTTTCGGGACGTTCTTCGACCTTTGTGGCAAAAATGTTCGCGACGTGTCTGCCTTCAACGCTCATGGATTCCAAAAACAGAGCACCCTTCGGCATCTACCAAGGGTTGTCATTGGTGCTGGCTTGGGTACCATCCAACAACCGCGGGCTGGTCATGATTTTAACCAGCGAAGCATTGGGGTTGTCCATGAATGTTCCGTCCCAAAATTGATTGTTTCCCACATGCAGTCACTGTTGATGCTAATATCGCCCAGATGTGATATGTCGGAAAGGTCATGCATGCATCCTTTGTTGACTAAGCTTCATCCTACAACAGCCCCCTAAGCCAATGTGCCAATACTAACATGGCACACGGCTGCTGTAAATCGCTTGCCTGAGCAAAGGGCAAAGTCTATCAGTGCAATCTTCGTACTGTAGCGGTTCTTGTTACATGAATTGAGATGTATGATTAGTGCTGTTTGATACTCAAAGATATGTAAAGACACGTCAGCGTGTATAGAAACGGAATGAGCAGCTGGTTGCTAGTTGCATGTCACGCTCTAGAATGATGACTTAACTCCAACTATATAACTCTATATTTGTGTGGAAACAGATTAAATCAATAGCGTCAAGAACTGTAGATATCAGATATTCCCTGGCTGTTTATCAGGCAGCTACCGCGGCCCAAACCGATCAGATCACATTATATACAGGAACTGACCCCCACAAACACCAAGTGACAGCTAACAGCGGCAGCAATGATACTGCCTATAGACATCAGCATCACGCTGGTATCTCGCAATGTCTGGTGCTGCTGATGCCTGCCACGTCACCAAACGATCTGCTGTCTTGGGTCTACCGTCAAGAAGTCATCTCGGAGAAGCATCTTTTTTTGGGTGTACTGTGTATGGCTATGGGTCAATATTAATCAGCCAACTAATGGGGAATTTCCACTCACAATTTATAGGGAAAACAATGGTTAATAATGGGGAACCAAAGGTACAGGGTTTTGACCCATAGCCATATGGCAAGCAAACCTATTGGTATGAATGGTATGATGATCATCTCTATATACCCCATATGCCTCAACAAAAGTGGTTTGTTCTTGTTGGATGTGCGCGCGATGTACCCCATTGCCATTGGTACAAATTGCAATGCCAGGGATGCACCAACGAATGGGGTGTGTATTAATTCTTTATTGGGCTGCGCTAGAGAAACCTACAAGGTGGAGCCTCGAGACGTTGGCCAGTTGGCTATGATTAGGGTACATAACTGGAGGCTGTATGGGGGTTTCCTAAATTAGGAAGCCCCACAAAATGGTTGGTTTATAATCTTAAATGACTAATTTGACTAATATCAAATGATTTTGGGGTGTCCTATGACTTGAGAAACACCCATATCATGGTAAATACAACTGTGCTTTTTGAATGGCAAATCCCCGACAAGAAATCCTAGCCGAGGGCACCTGAAGACGACACAAAAATGTGGGGGTTCACCTCAAACATCACCCTCAAGAGAGGTTGAGAACCAAAGATGAATGAGCCACTTATCTTTGAAATATAGATGGTAAATGCTCCAGGAAGAAAAAACACATAGCAGAAAAAGTGGTTCAAGATGGTTCCAAATCTACTATAAAGTGGTGTTTTCTTGAACCATCATGGTAGAGCAAGATGAAAAACACACCACCTTGCGGATTCAATTGGTTTCCCGGAAATGAAGGGAGCTCATTCCATGATGAATGAACCACTTTAAAGCCACCAACAGCGCCCTGTGTTTCTTCCTGCGCTTCAGGCGACACGAGAGGAGCTCCCGCATCCACCTGGCAACGAACAAAAATCAGGTTTGAGACCAACACTGGGACGACAAGAAGCCATTGGAAATAACTCAACAGCTAACACACTGGCAATTGATGATCATCACCATAGTTATTAGCAATAGTAGTTGTTAGCAATGATCATTGAACACTACTCAACCACTATGAACCATCATCATTGCTAACATTTACCAAGCACCTAACACATGATTCCACCAATAGTGAGTATAAACAACAAGATTGCTAGCAGAAGAAATCCCACACAGCAATTGGAAGGTTGTCTCTAACATCTTTGATGCTGGGATTCATCCATTCGTGGTGGCCAGTGGCCCATCAAACCCCCGCACCGTTAATGAACAAAATAGCAATACCGGCTGTTGGGATGTTCGCCCATTTGTGGAATGCTGGGTATTGACCCATCTCGAAATAGTTGATGGTCACAAGGGTTGATGGCCCGGACTAAGACCATCACGGTGATGCTACATAAATGTGATGATGCTTGGGTATGACGCGGCCAATGCCTAAATCTCACCAGTGGTGACATCAACCAAACCCACGGGTGACATCCCAGTTGTCACTTCTGGAGAACAAGACTCCAGGAAAGCCTGACCAGTGGCTGTTGCTCTCCCTCAGTGCTGTTGGTGTATCATAACAAGGTGATATTGTCTTGGGGTATGTCTGGATGTAGAGGCTACTATGCATGTTATTGATGACAACCGGCAGTATTGTCATGACCCTGTTATTGGCACTTGGAATAATATACAGTATCTTGATCAGGTGTTGGTCGAAGAAACAGCAGGAATCGACCCCAAAAAACTGTTGGCTGGGCGGTTGACAATCACCTCCAGTGACAGTTTCACTGTCCTGGTCAGTGCTGAATAATTCAAACGGCTGCATTGTGATCAGATCGAAAACTATCATCTGCAGACTTGTTCTCCTGGATGTTTCGCCGAAACATAAAACCATCGTAGACTGCCATCACGTAGGTGTTGGAATAAGTATTCATGAACTGGACCCTTGTGAGACAGCCAGTGTGTGTCTTGTTGTTTGCGGCTCTGAAGCTAGCTTTTTCACATTCATTTCGTTTCAGGCGCCCTGTTTGGCCTAGCTTCTAAAAACCATATGAATCATGTTAATCATGTCAATCAAGTTAATCATATTTGGCCCTGTTTCCCGTATTCGTGGCGTTTCTTCTCTTCCTTTCTGGCCAAGTTGTGCCAGGACAACCAAAGCGATTGGCGTAACAAGGCAGGTTGCAGAGCGCGGCTTGGGCATCAATGTCACCAGGATTCACCAGGCATGGTTTGGAAACCAGATGGGAAGGGTTCTCGTAAAGGCAAAAACAAAAACCAAGAAACCACCCAAGCTGATCCACTTCGGGGGTTCATTCTCAAGGTTTGTGACAACGACTGCGATGAATTCGTGCGGATTGCCTCTGCGCAACGTTCCAGAAAGGCTCGTCTCAGTGCATCTGGCATCAGCCTCAGCGTTGAAGGATGGCAAATCATCACCGATCAGAGCGGCCACTGATCCTTAACAACGACTTTCATCCTAGATTGTCTAGATATGTCTATATATAGATCAAAAAACTAGGAAAAATATATAGATCGGTTCAGATCTGAACTCACATCAAACTCAGCAAGAAAGATCAAAAAATGGCAAATGCTGAAAGCTGGCAGCAAAGGCATGACACTTGCTCGATTTCTGGGGCGGCTTGAGCCTACCCATCTGCCGTGAAGTCATCCAAATGCTGTTGATCGAAGAGGCGAGTTCTGTGGGTCTCATTGCTGTTCTCAAATCAGATTACTGAGTTGCTGTTCTGACCCCTGAAATCCCTTGACATCCCTGGACCATTTTTGGCTCAGCAACGGAGAAGCGAACAAGCAGGGCGTCACCAGCTCGCAGTCTTCCTTCCCAAAATGGCTGAGAAATTCATGACGATTCAGGAGATGGTGGTTTCTTAAACTGCGGGTACCCCAAATCATCCTTTATTAATCATTTACAATAAGAAACGAGCCATTTTTAGGGTCCCCTATTCCAAGAATCCCCCAGATGTTGGAGATCATAGCACCGCACTAGTTTAGAGAACACCCGACGTATGTAGATCATCACGTTGGCAGCGCAAAAGCAGTGCTTCTTGTGGCAGTGTGAATGTGACAGTCCAAACACCCACGGGTCATTGCTTGGCACTTTAGGAATTTCGGACTGCTGCAACCCCAACGCTCTGATTTAATTAGGCAATCCAACTCATGATGTATCGTTACTATAATGTTCAATGAAAGTTGTTGTTGTTGTTGTTGTTGTTGTTGTTGTTGTTGTTGTTGTTGTTGTTGTTGGGCTGTTCATTGATTTCATTGGTATTGACCCGAAGAGATTCTACGGCAACCCATCACTGCAGGAATTCCCAGCCTGCGAGAGACTGGGAATGGCGATGGCAATCTGCTCCTGGGGGGGCTCTCACAGACACCGAAGTGATCCAACTTGGCGGGGGGCCAGGTTTCCACATCGATTGACATGTTTCCCACCATCCCCCTGCGGACCATCTACCAAACTAGTCTTCGACTGCATGTTGATGTACGGGACACCTGTTGGCCTCACCAAGAATGACCTGAAGATACCTGAAATCATAGTTTATCAGTTTATCACCAATTATACTGCACCATGCAATAGAAATACCAAGCTATCGGTCACAAGTCTTTCCTGTGGGCTTCGTCCAGTTTCTTCACTATTCTCAACCTTACAGCGGACAAACCTGGCCACTCCTTTCTGACCATCAAGAGCTTCCGAGCTGTGAACCAATCCATGCAGTCATCCCCTTCCCAAGAGCCCAGCCCCCGCCTGGTAGACATCCATAAATCGACTGGGATGTTTAGCTCCCAGCTGAGTAAGACTATTCCTGGCGCGCCCTGCTGGTTTCATGTATCCTGTGAGTGTTCTCTTGTTGATGGCGCCCGGACAATATACTGCGAATATTGCTGATTGGTGGTTTCAACCCCCATGAAAAATAGTAGTCGCCCAAACATTGGTTAATGGGGAAAATTGAAGAATCCTAAAAACCATCAACCTGTCTGATCAAACCCCTTTGTTTTTGGGTGAGTGCTAATAGACTGTGAAAAACCCATATGTTTGCTGATCATTGACCCTCAAGGTGCGTTGAAAATCTGCAAATTTGCATCTTGCCACTGTAACTTCTGATTGCTTTGATGTGATACTGGCGGCAAGCTTTTCCTTCAAAGCTATCTGTGATACCATGCTATGTAGCGCGCCCCTACCCCAAAACCCTGATCTCGACCTCTACCAGGAATCTCATGACTGAATTACTTCAGGATAAGGCAAAGCTGTGGTTTGACTCAGGCATAGCAAATAAACGCACCACGTGATCTTTCCAAACTGACACCAGTGATATCAACCATTGCTAGTCACTTGCGGTTCATTAATCACCATGACTACGAATACTACAGTTCCAATACCACTGGTTACCAGTCACCACCAGCCGCACCCCAGGTTGCAGACCCGATTTGGATCAACATCCGGCCACTGAAGGGAGCCAGGGCCGGCTTCGGCGCAGCCGCCTGTGCGATGATGGGAGGTCTGAAAATACCAGTGACTCCCATGGATCAATGGCTGATGATAGAGATGGGAGTGGTAGCATCTATATAGCATCTATATGAATGGTCTCAATAGCTGTGACTGCTGCGGGGATCAATAGCAGTGAAGTTACTTCTAACTTGACCACTTGGCCGGTCCATTGGATGTCCCATATATTTTGGCAGCTGATCAATTGGAAAATTGTTGTTTTTGCATCAACTTAGGTGGTTTCTCAATATAGGGAACCCCGAAAATGGGTGGTTTTCCTGCTTAATCAAAAGCAATTAAAGTACGAAACGCGGAACTTCCGTGCTACGAAAATTTGACATCAATTACATCTCAAATGAACTACATCCCAAATCAAGTACATCTCAAGCCAATTACATCTCAAACCGGTTGCATTTCAAATCGGTTACATCTCAAACCGGGTACATCTCAAATCAACTACATCACGAATCAATTACATCTCACATCAATTACATGCCAAATAAATGACATCTCAAATCAACTACATCTCCAAACAATTACATCTGAAATCAGTTACATCTCAAATCAATTGCATCACAAGTCACTTACATCACAAATCAACCAAATCTCAAATCAACTACACAACACAAATCAACTACATCACAAAAGATTTACGTCCCGAATCAACATTACATTACAAATCAACTACATCACAAATCACCTACATCACAAATCAACTACATCTCAAACCAACTACATCTCAAAACAACTACATCACAAATCACCTACCAGTACATCACAAATCAACTACATCACAAATCAGTTGCATCACCAATCAAATACATCACCAATCAAATACATCGCCAATCAATCCATCGCTGTCCGCAATGGCAGGGCTGCTTCAGGTCATGTTGGTGAAGTGTTTGATCTTGACTCTGTGTGGCAGGCGTGATACTTTGAGCATGTTGATGATCGTACAAGTTCGAAAAATGGAGGAAGTCTCGCACAAAATGCGATTTTGATCATTCGATTTGTCACGAAATCAAATGTTTTTCGTGAAAAACGCGTGGCGTTGCACATGATCGCGAAAATGGGCTTGCCGATCGGACGGGTGCGAGACGGTCTCGGTCTGCTTCGATCCGGATTTAATTCGGATTTGGTCCGCGCCTGTTTCCTGTGACTGCTGCCCGAAAATGGACATGCACAAGTTCGCATGTTGATTTTGCGCGGCAGGCCTGGCATATTGGCGCCTATGCTTTGGGATCGCTTTCCGCAATGGCAGGGCTGTTTCAGGCGATGTTGGCGCAGTGTTGGATCGTGACTTCGTGCGCCAGGCGTGGCATTTGGCGCATATGGAGCTGCTTTGGGATCGCGTTGCGCAACGTCAGGGCTGTTTCAGGCGATGTCGGCGCAATGTTGGATTGTGACTTTGTGTGGCAGGCGTGGTACATTGAGCGCGTCGATGATCTTACACGTTCGAAAAATGCAGGAAGTCTCGCACAAAATGCGACATAAACCATATGTGTTTATTCGTGAAAACGCGCGGCGTTGCACATGATCGCGAAAATGGGCTTGCCGATCGGACAGGTGCGAGACGGTCTCGGTCTGCTTCGGATTTTTTTATCCGGATTTAGTTCGCGCCTGTTTCCTGCGCCTGTTGCCCGAAAATGGACATGCGCGAGTTCGCATGTTGATTTTGCGCAGCAGGCGTGGCATTTGGCGCATGTGGAGCTGCTTTGGGATCGCTTTCCGCAATGGCAGGGCTGTTTCAGGTGATGCTGCTGAAGTGTTGGATCTTGACTTTGCGCGGCAGGCGTGGCATTTGGCGCATACGGAGCTGCTTTGGGATGGCTTTCCACAATGGCAGGGCTGTTTCAGGTGATGCTGCTGAAGTGTTGGATCGTGACTCTGCGCGCCAGGCGCGGCATTTGGCGCATATGGAGCTGCTTTGGGATCGCTTTCCGCAATGGCAGGGCTGTTTCAGGCGATGTTGGTGCAGTGTTGGATTGTGACTTTGTGTGGCAGGCGTGGCATTTGGCGCATATAGATCGAACTGCTTTGGGATCGCTTTTGGCAATGGCAGGGCTGTTTCAGGTGATGTTGCTGAAATGTTGGATCTTGACTTTGTGGGGCAGGTGTGGCATTTAACGCGTTTAGAACATTTGTAATACTTTGTAATGCGTTGTAACACCTTGTAATACCTTATAATACATTGTAATACCTTGTAATATTTTGTAATGCCTCGTACACGTTGTAATAATACCTTGTAACACGTTGTAATACCTTGCAGTACCTTGTAATACCTTGTAACACCTAGCAGTACCTTGTGATACTTTGTCATACCTTGCAATTCGGAGTACCTCGTAATACCTTGTAGTACCTTGTAATACTTTGTAGTACCTTGTAGAACAACTGCTGGTCTTACCATTGCTGTAAGCCAGGGGTCGTCGCTGGCTGCGGTCAACGCCATCATTATTGCTGACCGCGTCACCCGCATTTGGTTCTACAAAGATTGGCGAATTGGTGCGCTCAAAGCAATGACCTCCTAAAGATCATTTCAAATATTTCTGGTTTCCATTATACGGAACTGTTCAATTTCGCATGGTTCCGGGCGCTGTACCAGCAGCCTTCTGTTTGCATCCGCAAGACAAAAGCGAAGTCTTGAAAACAATGATTGATAAGAATGGTAGCCGTAACTGACTAAGGCTAATGATGGGCAGGAACTTGTTGGCACGTTCGTTGACCTACTGATGACTGTACTGCAGAATGGCCCATACCCAAATACATTGATGGTTGGTATACCCCGGTAATGGCTGAATTGTGGCACGATTGAGCCCTGCGGTCGTCTTTGGTTTTGGGATAGCCATTTCTTAGCCGTGAAAGACAGACTAAACCGATTTGTAACAATTGCTGTAACGGCCACTCCCAGATCGCAAGTTGCGATGAACCCTTTGAGCGTCAATGAACTACTGATCACCTCACGCCATGTTATTACCACCGCTTTATCACCACACGCCCCGCTGGCTGCTCATGTTTGAAAGTCCGCGCTACTGTGATCACAAGAATTTTACCCAACGAACGCAGCCGCGATCCACGGCACCAAGCCAATCCAGCAAGCCAAGGTTGCGCAAACAGTTGCGCTGGCTTGCCTCCAAAATACGCGTGAACCCCGCGTGGCTCCACAAGCGATATAGGCAGTGGGAAGCGCGCGCAAGAATATCAAACAGCAGCCAGCTTTTCACTAGTGCTTCCTGAAGAGAACGGCCCACATTGACGGGGCCTGCTGCTCCAAGAAGATCACCATACATGACTAGTTGCGACTGGCAGGCCAGGAGCTTGTAGGATGCTGCCCCGGCTGGAACAGGAGCTGAGATGAGCTTTGTGTCTGGGCATCGTATCGTTGAAGAGCTAAAGTTGCGCATCATTACAGTCTCGCTTGCAACTGTGGCCTGCTTTACAACGTGCTGGCACTGCCCCCGCCGAATTCTTTCTTTGGAGAGGACACACGGGTTTTTGAGCTCTTTCCTGTCGCGTTGCATCACCTTAATGTGCTGCTGCGCGCGGCTATGTTTGAAACTTGCTCGTTCCAAATCTGCTTCCCGGCACCGCAACTAAAATCCCATCTTCCTAACAAGGGACTCTGTTTTCGCATGCGAAGATTGCTCTTTGGCTCTTCAGCTGACCTTGCACGTTTTCATCACAACGGCCCTCTTCCATGGCCAGACAAGCCTCAAGGAAAGGATCTTCTTCTGGCAGTGGACATGTTGCAGGAAGCACCTCTTGCAACTCTGCTATCTCTGCGCGGGGCTGAAAACATCTTGACGCAATCACCCATGCGAGAACAAAGGCCAGCAGGATGAGCGCAATCATCTCTGCCCATTTATCACTACTGTGGCTTGCATGCCTGGTACCAGCATTGTATCCCTCCAGCAGTGTGCGGACTTGCAACTCTGTGAGCGGCCCATTGGCCAGATTCACAGTCTCCGGTATCAGAAGCATGGCGCCCAAACAACCGCATCCTTTCTAGAGCTTTCGGAGTACAATGTGGATATGTGTATGTGCAATGCATATTCAACAACATGTATCTTGGCAGTTGAAGCAGGCTCAAGATGGAAGATTTCCATCGAGGGTGCAGGTTTGATATCCAGAATTTCATGGGTTTACACCATTTTCCAACCTTTCCAAACGACTGTGCTCCGGCACAGAACGCTACGCACACGCAATCCACTCTATAAGGAGCTCACTCTGGGGAAGAATCCAGCATCGGCTACACTTGAATCCAGCAGGGGATCATCCATTCTTGGCTGTTATCCGGATTGTCTAACCATCATGATCGAGATGAACAATTGATTGGCTTGATTGGCTATTAGCCGCTGGTTAACCATCAACCATTATTGACCATATTACACTATTGTTGAACCATTCTTAAACCTCATCCACCCCTGCGTACATGAGTATAGCTCCCAGTTGATAATTTCGAGACGTTTGGATTGAGCTTCGGTGTTGTTTAAAGGTTGGGGTGCCTAGCCTCATTGAACTGCATGTCTGAGGCCTGGATTTGGTACTGTTTGAAGCATGTGCTCCGGGGCAAGAGTAGGAGTCTTGGCATTCTTTGGGGTGCCATGTTCATTGTCGGTTTGGATGTCGCTGGGCAACAGCCTACGCAATGTGGCTGGCTTCGGTGAATTTCTTGTAGTACCTTGTAATATCCTTGTAGTACTTTGTAATACCTTGTAGTACCTTGTGATACTTTGTAGAACGTTGTAATACCTTGTAGTACCTTGTAAAACCTTCTAGTACCTTGTACAACCTTGTAGTACCTTGCAGTACCTTGTAGAACTTTGTAATGCGTTGTAGTACCTTGTAATACCTTGTAGTAACTTGCAATACTTTGTAGCACCTTGTAGTACCTTCTAGTGCCTTGCAGTACGTTGTAATACGCTTTGCTTTGGTACGTTTTGCTCTGGTGCGTTTTGTCTTGGTGTGTTTTGTCTTGGTACGTTTTGGCTTCTGTCTTGGTACGTTTTGTCTTGGTACGCCTTGCTCTTGTACGTTTTGTCTTGGCATGTTGTAGTCTTGGTATGTTTTGCTTCTGTCTTGGTACGTTTTGTCTTGGCATGTTTTGTCCTGGTACGTTGTGCTTCTGTCTTGGTACGTTTTGCTCTGGTACGTTTTGTCTTGATACGTTTTGCCTTGCTACGTTTTGCTCTGGTGCGTTTGTTCTTGATATGTTTGGTGTGGTGTGGTGTGGTGTGGTGTGGTTCGGTGTGTGGTGTGTTGTGTTGTGTTGTGTTGTGTTGTGTTGTGTTGTGCTGTGCTGTGCTGTGCTGTGCCGTGCCGTGCCGTGCCGTGCCGTGCCGTGCCGTGCCGTGCCGTGCTGTGCTGTGCTGTGCTGTGCTGTGCTGTGTGGTGTGGTGTGGTGTTGTTTGGTGTTGTTGTTGGTGTTGGTGTGGTGTGTTGGTGTGGTGTGGTGTGTGGTTTGTGTTGTGGTGCGGTGGGGTGGGGTGACACCCTATAGGCCCAAATGCTTTCACTATAGGCCTTTATCAGCCTGGAAACTTCCGACCCCGCCTCGTGCGGGTACTACTTGGTAAATTGCTAAGATTGGATGATTTGGGAGGTCCCCAATTTTGAGGAACCACCCTATAGCGCATCACGTTCAGCTGTTTTTGAACATCGCTGGACCATTGGATCACAGTGACAAGTCATGGCTGACCATGGGATCCAACCCCACGCTTCCTGCCTTCACTTCCAGTGGCCCGGCCGGACGCCGAACTTTGCAGCGCGGCGGCTTGTGGGCACGGATCATGTTCATGGCCTGGCCATGGATCTGCGGATGTACGTCTCAGCAGAGGTAGTACAGGATGTGGTTGGTGAATGTTGGTGACTACATGATCTGCTTGGTGGTGTCAACCATAGCTGGTTGATTCTAATCAGGATGGAAAATCCGGATGAAAGATCTAGGTTCCAACCGTAGTCTATTTAGGATGGAAAATAAAGAAACTACCAGATCTACCAGTGATTTGAAGGACGATGTGGGATGCTCAGAGCGTGACCAAGGGGAAGTGGCGCCGCCAAATGCTCTTGGAGAAACCTGTGAGGTCAGCAGCTTTGGACCTTCCATTGAGCTGTGGCCTGCAATTTGGGGGAATGCTCGCCGATCAAGACCCCTGTGAAGTGCAACTGTTGACACCCCGACTTAAAAATTAAAGCAAGATGAAGCAACAAAACATTGGATAAATAGATCTCTCCCACAAATTGTTCGATTGTGGCAGCTTTACGTTGCTTCACTTTGCACCAAAGAGTTTTGGCTCTGAAACGACTTTGGGTTTCTAAGTGATCCTTTGGGCTTCTATGTTAAGTGATCCCGCAGTACCCAAAGTGGTGAACCTTACAGGTCCACGGGTCATCTGGTTCTGAGGATGTGCTGCTGTATGCTCCAGGTCCAGTGCCCTTGAAACTGGATCAACTGGTGAACCCATTCGCCGACGGTGGGTTTAAGGCGTCAAGTTGACCCCTGGTGAGTTTTCAGAGGTCATTCAGTGATCCGAATAAACTTGGATGGCTGATCATCTAGGAATCTAGGCATGTTGTAAGTGGTCAATTCATGTCAAGTGATGCCAGTTGTGCCTGTATCTCTGCCTACAAAGCAAATAAATGATATATCAATTTGAGTTTGTCCAACAATGGTGTACCCAAAAAGCTCGCAGTTCCCTTCTCAGTCATCGTTGGTTGGTTAAATGAAGGGTACCACCATCTTTGGACAGACCCACATGTACATATATACATACATACATACATACATATATATTTCTGGTGGCCTATCAAAATGGGGGTACCCCAAAAATGTCATGGCACCACCTCTTTTCAGCAAGCTGAGGTGTAAAGTGGCGGACTTCAAGTTCCTCCATATCCCAACCTCCATGGAGAACAACTCCAAGTATGTCTCCTGACACTCACATTGGTTGCGTTGGCGTAATCTAATTGTGTAGTGTCCATTGTTTTCTTGACAAGATGATAAAATATTTTTTTCAACAATGGCAATCCAAAAAATGATACCACTATTCCTTGTTGCCATTGGTGTTCTTAAGAAGAGGATAAGGGCGAAATAACGAGCACGACGTTAGATCCACGATCCAAGGGCAAGGGCGCTCCTCATTGAATCTCAAGCGCCACAGCAGTCTCAAGCACTTCGTCAGCAGCTCCGGGGAAATGCCTCTGACCTAACAGATCTGCCCAGTTAAAAACTGCCTGCAGTGAAATCAAATGACTTGCTGACGTAACTAACTATAGGATACGATAGGTAGTTAACTAACTTTAGACAGTCACAACTACAGGCAGTTACTTTGTGCTGTTCGATTTAACAGCAGTTTTATCATAGTACTTTGATTCACGGCGCCTATATCACAGCAGTTCACAGCAGTCGGCTTGCAAGAAGAGATACGAGCACGAAAGAATTGGTGCTGTTTCTGGCCTGGACTGGAATCTCGCCCAAGATGTTGAGATACAAATCGTAGTCCTTCGAACTTCGGTCGTCGGCAGTCTGCAGTGTCACCACCATCACAGCAACGACAACAGCAGGCAAAACAACAGCAAGAGGTAAAAATGATGATGACCATCACAACAACACCGACAACAACAACAACAACAACAGCAGCAAATTCACAATGACAAGAACTTCCGTTCGTAGTGCTTTGCTTCAGATCAAAAGCGAGCTCCAGCCGTGGTCCTCATAGCCAGTTGCTGAAAAGAGATTCAACGCACGGACCAACTTCTCCTGGGCATCCAGGTGTAACCCTGTAACTGTGAGATGGCACTGATGATACTCCCAGATGTCAAGTTACAGCAGGTAGCAACAAGTCCTTAGAAAAATCCACCCAAAAGGAAACTTTCATAGATTCTGTCGAAGGAGAAGCAGGGCGGCTCATCAATGGTACTAGCCTGGTAATGGTCCAAAAGCTGTAATGGTTTGCATGTTTTCCAACATATCAAAAAACACGCATCTAAAAAACAACATGTTTTAAAGATACGTTCTAAAAAACATATTTGAGACTCTGATTCAAGACTCCCCGGTTCTGAATCGCCCAGTGGACCAGTAGCCGCAGCCTGACTGCTGGGATCTACCCAAAGAACTTGGGCGAGGATTCACCCCACCGCCGGTCACGCTCCTTCTAACAGCCTTCAAACTGCGCCCATTGAAAACCTCCCAAGTAAACAGTATTCCCTGGTATCATTGGTGATTATCCCTTGTAGTTAACATTTGTATAAATGTAGCTATGAGTTGATCACCGTCGTCATCATCATCATCATGATCATCATCATCATGATCCTCATCCATGCAAACCTCCCAAGTAACATCCAGAGATTATCAAATGTCCCGGCAAGCCAACACCCAGATGCTGGATGGTGCTGGTATATTTACCTACTGAGATATTCTAATTTCATAGGGGTAGATGTACCAAACATGGAGTACCTGGGACATGATCAAAACAAACCATATGGTGGTTTCTCACAATAGGGGTACCCCCAGATCATCCTTTTTCTATCATTTTTAGTAATAGTTATAATGCAACCACTCTTGGGGGTTCCCTATTTTGAGAAATCATCATATTTCTAGTGTCGATCATTTTGAGCCAGTAGCACTGCATCGGGGCTAAAAGAGTCCTTGTAAAGCAGCAAACCTATCCTGTAGAGGACCAGACTCTCAACATCATGCGCGAGACATACCCTAACCGCTTCAACAAAAATGACTAGCCTTCCAGTTACCAGCCAATAGTAGGTAACCGGCTGGTTTCTACCGTTGTTGTTGGTTGGTGACCTATGATTTCATGCTGACTGGAAGGCTAGAGAATGACACAAATCACCAAATACAGTAGCTTCATGCTTCCACTTCTGCAGGCCCAAGCTCAAGGGCAAACCTTTCGGGTGCCACCAAGGGACTATGTCCATGTTGGGCAGCATTGGTTTCGCTCGCTGGGCTAGCTCCTCCAGGAGATGGCATCATTGGGTAGCTGAGAATGGCTCAGCTGCATCCTGCTTTCGCAACTGAGTTCTGTGGACAAGGTTGGATCCATATTGATCAACGAGCCATATTCGAGAATCACCCGGCAGGTAGCTGGAGATGGGGTTGTTCATGTGGATCCACCTTCCGTAATACATCATTTCAGCTGTTGTCTTGGCTGATGCAACCTCAAAATCAGGGCCGCATCAAGATTGGACCAATTGTGGTTTTCTCTGCATAGATCCTCGCTCACTTTGCTTCCCAATCATTCTCAACTGAGAAATTCTCATATTAGACTGGTAGAGATTCTCAGCTCACGAATCTGGAACTCCTCTGGAAGGTCCAGCTATGTCAAGCTCCACATATCAACGCGACGCAACGCGACGCAACGCGACGCGTTGCGCGACGCAACGAACCGTGGTTCGTGGCTCCTTCATCTCACCCGCTGCCAGCTTTTCCCCAGCTTTGCTGCGGCCCTTGGCCGCCTCCAACTTGCTGAAGAGCTTGGCCTTCAATGCTATCGGGTCAAGCTCAAGATGATTGGATGATGGAATTATGAAGGAGTAGTAGTAATAGTAATAATAATAAGTAATAAGTCATAATAATCAGTAATAGGTTTAAGTAATAGTAATAAGTAATAATACTAGACTAAAAATATCATTAATGGTAATATAGAAGTAAGATGAAGTAAGAATACTAGAAATCGTTCATAGTAATAATAGTTATCAAGTAGCAATTATATACTACCACCCTTGGAGCTATAATCGCCAATGGCGACATTGTGGGCCCCTTGGTATGATCCGTGGCGGACCCCAGTGCTCAACCAGCAGCTTTGAGGGACCACGAATGCATAGCCATTTGATTTGCCGATGCTTAAGCCGCAAACGCCGATGCCTCTTCACCTGCTTCATCTTCTCACTTCTTGGTTTTAACGAATTTGCTGATGTCACACCTACATCGTGCGTACCATGTGTGTAAATGACCGTATCTTTATGTGGACTAAAGTTCTGTCGCTCAATGGCTTCCATGTCATAAAGATGAATCCATTTGCATCCATTAGGCACCAGCACCCAGTGATCCCATGCCGCCTCAGATGCACCTTCTGCCTTGGAACCTTTGCTGCTTTTCGCCATGACCTGGTGTTGTCAACAGCATCCCAAACCAAGTGGCCAGAACACGAAACTGTTCCCCCGCCCCTGGGAGGATCGTTGCTTCCACCAGGGTAATTGGAATGCCACTGTTGCATTATCAACATGAAGTTCTGGAAAGAAATGCATAGCATGATCAACTAATATGTCTGAAGGAGGATGTTTTGAACAGCTACGATACATCACATTCACAAATTGTTACATTGATGGTGCCGTCGAGCCACCCAACAATATTCCCTGTTTACAAACTTGAAAATTATATAATTACTGATGTTATCAACGCAGTTGACATCACAATCAAGTTTGTGCCGCATAAACTCAACTACTGTCAAATTTAGAGACCTGTGCATCAATGATCTGCGTCATATAAGCGGATTGACAATTGCCGTATTCCACAAAAAAGCCAACAGCAACCTTTAATCCCTTGAAGCAAAAAAATGGCGACAGCCCTTGCCAAATCTTTGATGCTACTAAACTCAAACACTGAAGGGAAGAGCAACAAAATAGCAACACAAACAGCATAGAAGAACAGCAGGATCAACGAGGGTAAAAAAACAAAAATGTCTAAGAACTTTCCATAAGAACTCTTCCGCCGCCTGTCTCAGAAAATGAAACTGCCTGAACACATTCATATAGCAAGTTTTCAGCGCTCATCGGGTTCACCTTGGGTGTTTTCTTGAAGTTCCTGTGGCATGGCTCTCGGAACCTGCTTCATAGTGTATACACAAATATACATACAAATATTATCGAATATTCTATTGCACATAGATTTGTTGTTTCCTTTGTAGATGGCCTTTGACTTTTCCTGGCTTGCCAGGTTCCTGCTTTTTCGCCAAATAGCTTGAAGAGTCCACAAATCAGCAGTGTCCAAAACCAAGAAACAAGGTAAGCAACCAGTACTACGTGATGTTGTTGGTGTAGCAAGCATAACCAGTAAACATGTTTTGTGTTCGACACATGGTGCCTATACCCTGGTTCTGGTTTAAACAAGTATCACTAGCATAAACATAACCAGCAATATCATGGTCTTACTGAATTGCCCCCCAAGCAATCATTTTCACCCAGGTTTGCCTCCTCACAACCAAACTTTCAACGAACGGGCCAATCAACGGATATATTCCCAATGACCATCCGAGCTTGCGAGCCACGCCATCCAAGTCTCGGCTTGTGAAAAAAAGAACGTATTTATTTGGTGGTTAGACACCCTTGCAACACAAGTAACTCCTATGTTGTGCTCAGTTTTGTACATGAGTGATGATCCAGTACTATTGCTGCCTGGTGAGATGACAACCAAGGTTGCCTTCAAACCTATTCGCCAAACTTGATTACGCAAACCATTTTCTGCTACACAACTGGTAGGCATCTGGTAGTCATGAAGGGCCAAGTGGACACTGACCCGTGCCTCTTGCAGGGAGATGTCATCGTTCCTGAGTCGAAGGCCTGTCATGGGCACGGGCTTTTGAACATGCATGTCCTTTAATTTTGGGGGTTTCTTCTAATGGGGAACCCCTAAATCATCCAATATTAATCATCCGTAGTTCTGAGCCAACCATATCCATGGCCCCTGTTCTTGAGAAACCACCATTTAGTCAGAATCAAAGTCACATCCTTCTCAAATTGAGACCTCAGCAAGTCCTTGAAAAGAACGAAAACTTGTCTCAAAAAAGGCTGGAGAGTGGTACAACTTCCGCTCTACATAGTTTCAAGCTCTTCAACCTGAACATCATTATCCAGGACCTATGTCGCAAGTATGAAAACATGATGTTAAACATTTCTGCCATCTGCCATCATCATCATCATCATCATCATCATCATCATCATCATCATCATCATCATCAGTATTTGCTCTTTTTTTTCATCATCATGCGTTGCTGTCCGTCATATTTCTCTTCTTGCTTTATCATGATCATCATCCAGTGCTGTCGGTTTTACTTCTATGATCATTGTTGACTATCACCCTTAAACCATCATGACAATAAGATATGGTTTGGTTTCTTCAGTGTTTCCACTGATGATCGTTTTAACAACCATCCTGAAAATGTATATAATCTAATCAATCATAATCCAATTTCTATCATTTAGGATGATTGTTGGAACATCCCTGGCTCCAACCATCACCCGATCGCGCCTTCTTTGACCTGCTCATGTGTGACATCATCTTCCAGCCAGGAGTCGATGGCACGAATCTGATCGCCTGAGAGATCATCCACGCAACAAACGGTGGAATGCGGAGACTCATCTCATCACTGTGCGTCACATATGTCACATATGGGGGGATATATATGCATGTGTATTTATCACATGTATCACATATCTATAGAATATCGAATAAATGAATGTAATATAAATGCATATAATCTGTATGCAGGGAGGGTTCTAGTGGATCTTTTATAGGTCTTACAGCTTGGACCTTTTGGATGCATGATGAAAGGGAAATTCATGGGAAATTCATGCAAGTACTGTGCTCTTCTGTGATATTATTGTGCTAGAAAGTCACTCCCGCCTTCAGTTTCCAGCTTCAGGAACAACAGTAAACTACGCCATTCAAATGCCAGAAATCACAACCTAGTGGACCCATGGCCACCAATACGAAAAAAACTCATCATCCCCTCCCGATGCAGCCCCTCCCCAAGGGAGGGGCTTGGTCTGGGCCCGGCGACGAAGCTTGGAACGATCAGGGATCCGGAACTCCGTTTCTATGTGGACACCGCTCCTGCAAGGCACAACACGGACGGGACGATCAGATGGTCCGCAGCCCAAAGATTCGAAAATGTTTGGATCATGATATGGTTGATACTGGTTCATTAGTGGTAACTTCTGTTGGTTTATGACGGCTAAGTATCTTGCCCCTGCTGATTCTAGTGGCTAGGAATAGTCAATGAGTCAATAATGAGACATTGGAGCCCTTGGCCCTGTCTGATACAGCTTACCATCGTGAGCATGGGCCAGGGATCTGCTCATCTGCTCATCGGACTTTGGAGTTTTGGGCTTTGACTTTGGAGCACAGGAAATGCAACCAGTTGGCTGCTGATTTTGCAGCGGTTGGCTTGATAGTTTCTCCCTTTGAAATCATCTGTTTTGATAGGGGGTTTCCACCAATTTCGAGGGTCCTTGCTGATAAAACCCCAGAGCTGCTTCCCCGATCAACAGCTTCCGTTCCATTCCCTTGCTGCCCGTGCTCCTTTCTCTGCGACTCTCTATCCTTGGGTGACAACAAACTGCAAGAACTGTAGCTTCCATGACAAATGTCACAAGATCTGGTACTTCAAATTCATGGCATTACTATGCATTACTACTGAAAACCGGCATGTTCTGAATGGCTGGGGCTCCCCAGTATATACTTCATGCACAGACACACACACACACATCTTGATAGGATGACATGCTTTCAAACCTTGCATGAATAAGTGCAACATAGCTAATTACTCGCTCTTGGGGCAATACAGTGGAAATACTGCACATGTTCCTTTTTTCAAACGATGAGTCGGAGGATTGGAAGCTGCCAACCAGCCCTAACCATATCATGATGCTGGAGCAATGTGCTTCAGCGTATGGAAATCACGCAGAGGGTCCAAGAAATGCAGTTCCGAATTCGAAGCATTTGTCATAAGTCACAGATGTCCGTTGTAACTATTATTGATCTGCTGTGGTCATATAGTTGTATCAATTTGCAATCCCATGCAGTATTAGTCAAATACACTACTCGATCTCCATGAAATCTGGTTTTCAATGCTAGTAGTACATAATACTGATGCAAGAACTAAATAGTGTGTATTCGTTCCAGAGCTTTTATCCCATGCTGCACTAGGCATACAAAGTGGACACCCAACACTTCTAACTTGGCATCAAGTTCACCCAAAAAACGACTGATAGGTAACCCCCTATGACTGGTAAAAATCACCCCAGCTAAGTTAGGCGAGCAATCGCGTCAGCTGAGCCCCACACTGTTAGTTCTCTACCACAATTACTAATTGTGGGGCCGTTGTGTGGGATTAACCTATAAAGGCGGATTGCTTGATGTATATTATCAGCTTGTTTAGCTGTGGGTCAAGGGTCCCGTTCGGGATGTGAACTAATGGCCTTTGGCTGGTTGGTTATGATCTATACCTGGTTGGTGGCTACAACCATCCAAGAATAGTTGTCATGCAACCAGCCTTCAATCAAACCACCAACTAGTTGTAGTTGCTCACCACTCTTCACCATTAGCCATCATTAACTATTTGTTGGTCTTCAACCATTATAAACACCATTCTAAAGCATCAAAAAACAACCCTTCTAAACCATTATTCACCATCATTAACCATTGGTTAGTAAGCACTTGTTGGTCATTAACCACTACTAACCTTATATAAACCACTACTAACATCATTCACCAATATTATAAACCTACAAATCATAACTACTGCGCCACTACTATTAGAAACGACTATAAACCCTGATATATTAATCATTGAAAACCCTTCTTAGCCAAAATTAACCACTATTGTATACCCATGAATTAACCATCATTAATCCCTATTAATCATCACTAATTAATCTCTATTAACTATTACATAACCACTACAACATACTATATCAATCACTCATGAATCCCTGTTAGCTATTATATAACCATATGACCAAATATATTATAACCACTATAACATATTATATTCATTAGTCCCTATCTATTATATAACCATATGACCATATATGACCATATATCATAACCACTATGACGGAAGGGTTACTCCAACCACTTCCACTTCAAGGAAATCGGCACGCCAAGTCTCGCAGCCTTTGAAGAGGACGGCACCGCAGAGTCCGAAGCCGAGGGCTCGCCGCTGATGCTGGTCATGATGCTGTCCTACAGCCGCGACGACCCAAGCAACCCACCAAGGGGGTTTGATAGGAAATGGTTGATGAACCATTGGTATAGAAACCCACTTTGGTCAATAAGATTCAATAAGTCAATAAGTTGGGTTTTACCAATGGTTTACCCAACCAACCCACCAAAGAGCATAGAAACAAGCGAACCAATCAACGAACCAAACCAAAGCAAACTAACCACCCAAACCAACTTTGCAACCAACCCAACCCAAGATGTGGATAGATGTGGGTCACAATGATTTGTAATGAACTCCCAAGTCCGAGCAAAGTCACCCAAATCTGTCTGCGTGTCTGGAAGAAAAAACTTGACTTCAGCTGGGCAGTTTTTCGTCACGGCTACATGTCGAAGCGCTCACCTGATATTCCCCTGCGCCCCAAAAAGAGACAGGGTACAGGGTACAGGGATTTACCCCGGTTGCCTCCCTAGGACTGAAAATTATAGGCAAACAGTTTACAATCAATGTGGACCCCAAAGCTCGGAATATCTTTGCAAAAGTCAGGAGTGACCGGTAGATGTAGGTTTGCACCTCATCTACCGAATGGTTTCGAGGGTTCACTTTTCAGCGCCCCGGTTCCTAGAGAGATTCAGAATCCCACTCTTCTCTGACTGGTCGTTTGTGGCATACTGTTATGGTGGTTTCTCAAAATAGGGGACCCCAAAGTTATGGTTTATTGGTATATATATATAAATGGTGAATAAGCTGGATGGTTGGGAGGGTCCCCTATGACTTGAGTATGAAGACATGGAAAATACATGATCCTATTATATATATATATATATAATTTGAATCAATAGATTGGTCCCCTAGCGCTACTGGATCCTATGATTGATCAGAATAACTTTGCCTGTTTGATCTACGATCCACTGGCGCTGCTGATCACCATTCCTAGGAAAACAAAGTCCTGGTCCTCCTTCGGACCACTTTGACAACCACAGGGGCAGCAGTAGGCCCTTCATGCCCTTCGTTGTCAAGCAGCAATGTCAGCGGCTGAAAACAACTCGCCCGACTTCGGCACCACCGTCACCTCAGAAAAGCAGTGGTTCCAAATCCTGTACCCTGGGTGAACGTCGCAAAAAGGAACCACATGGGTTTTTTTCAAGCCAGAGGGACCTCCCCCCAGATATGGTTGGTTTGTAAACCTATGAATGATTAAAAATGGATGACAACTGGAGGGTACCCTATTTTGAGAAACACCCACATGGTTGAGAATGGTGGACCAACAACCATGGTTGGTCATGATTGATCAATGATGGTTGACAATGATTCATTCATGGTTGTTCATGCTTGATCATAATGTTTGTGGAGATGTCTGAAAAACAGCGCGGCACAATTCCCAAAGGATGATCTCATCTTTTGAACCCAAATTTGGCATTAAAAATATGGGCGATGAAGGAATGCTGCGCAAGTCCACTTGCAAAGGTGATAACAGTGTTTAAGAGGAAATGAAAGATCTAATGGTCTGCCTACAGGTTCTGCTTGTCGGCCTAGCTTCCGTACGGAGTCCCTTCGACAATTTGCTTTGGCTGTCAGCTCGACCGTCTAGATAGGAAGAAAATCATTGTCGCCATGATCTCGTGACAGGCAGAAAGCGTCATCATTGGACAATGTATCAAAATCACAAACGATGAGATGTACGCAAAATTGTTTGTTTTCTCCAGCAAGAATCCAATGAGTTGGCTTTTTGCCAGTGGCCATTCCCCTACTGGTGGGTTCATAAGGTTTCCTGCAATGGATCATGATAACTCCACAGGAATGCAGCCACCAAAAAAATCAGCGACTCTCTAGGATTGCCCAATCTTCAGAAGGTGCTAATGTTCATGGTATTCGAACCCACTACGACCACTTCGATTGTTTGATTATTCATGATGAATTAGTCTGATTGACCAGCATTTTCCAGATACTCGCATGTACTCTCGACATGTATTCCCAAGCATTCAATGGCCATAGCCCCCGAGCAACACCCAGGTTGATTGAGGTTGCTGGGAGAACCACCCACAAACAAGCAGGTTTAAGAAGCAAAGCCGCCATTTCGAGGCTCATCCATGGACAAATCACGACATAGTCATACAACCAGCAGCTGCTGGATATCTACACCGACTCAGTTTCTGGACACGGCTGCCGCGTAGTTGCACATTGTCCAAGTTTTTAGTGAAAAGGTTGGTACTTCGATTCCAACATGAAACTTGTTATTTGTTTTATGCAATCTTCCCAGATCTTCCCAGGTATCAATGAGAATGATGAGAAGCTGGGTGAATACTTCAGCACCAACCACTTGAAAACGAAGCTTGGTATTCCGCGAGCGAATGAATCAGTTTCTCTCCAAAATCCAACTGTCGTGGAAGTGAACTGCACGCCACTCAGAATATAACCATTTGGAGGCATAGCAACTTGGAAAATGAGATAAATCAAACCTTCATTCAATGCTACAAATCAATTTACCGAAATCTTAGAGAACCAAATCTTCGCCATGGTTCGCATCGCACCGCCAAGCGCTTCCCAGCCACGCTGGGTGCCTCCGGGGCCTGCTCCGCCAGCTCCGGGGGGTCCACCACGGGCTCCGGCGAAGCTGGCGTTGCCAGTGCCGCATCACCTGACGGGGTCGGCGGGCGCGCGGTTCGCCTGATGGTTTTGAGCGGAGGAAGCTGAGGTTGTTTGACTCATGGCTGGTGGTGGCTGGCGATGGTTGGTGATGGTTGGTGATGGCTGGTGATGGCTGGTGTAGGTTGGTGATGGTTGATATGTGTTTATCTATTGGTGAATTTTGGATAAATCCCGGGATCAACGCTGAGATCTTAAGGATGTTAAAATTACTGAAAGCAGCGCTGTGAGCGCCTGCGTTTTACAGGGTTTGAATTTCCTAGGTTTTGGCTCTTGATGCGTCTTATTCACTGGAAATGACCCCAGTTATGGCCAGCTCAAGGAATGGCAAAACATGTGCGAGATGGCAACCTGATAACTTTACATATATTTCTATAAACGAAGGTCACATCATGTCATTATATCTCTCTGTGTGTGTGTGTGTCGCATCATTATTGCACAAGCAAACCTGAGAAAAGTCCTCATTGGGTTGGCTGTTTCGGCCTGCATCGGCCACCGCCATCTGTGTTTCGATCGTCCCGGTCTCGCCGGCCGTCTCTGCCGTAACCGTCTCCGTAACGGCGGTCTCTGAGATGGTAGGAGGCACCTGGTGGAGCAAACACAGCTGTGAACCCTCAAAGGTTCGGCAAAATGTGGCTGGTGACCATAGATCCTCGCAGTTCATAATGGTTCATGAATAGTTGGCAAGGATCACAATTATGCATGACCACTATGGCTAAGTATCATGCTTGATTAAACACTATATGAACCATGAACCAGTATGGTTCACCTGAGTGATTTATGTCTAATGTCTAAGTATCATGCTAAGGGCAAGTAGCGATCGATTTACTGGCGATCGTTTGCTGAGAATCGGGCAAACAAATGCCAATATCTCTAAAGACCCGATTCCAACCAAGCACAACTGACTGGTTCGTATTGACCGCTCATATCTCGGCAGGTTTTACCCGAATCACTGGTAGTTTCCCAGCTCAAAACTTGGTTGATTGGGCAGCCCTATTACTCTCACAACCCTATGGTTGGGACTCCCCCAACAAAAACAAGTCCCAACTCACCATCGCAGGGTGAAACCAGTCAGGTATCAGCACGGTTTCGACCAAACTGCACCTGGTCAGAGTCATTGCTTGGTGAGGGCGGTGCCGTGTCCAAACGGAACTTGTAGGGCGACACCTGCACGCAAACTGTGTGTGAGCAGCTGAGAGCTGGAGTTTCTCCCATGATTTGTAGGTCTTCATCTCAGGTGCTGCAGGATTTTCTTCCGTCTCAGATGCTTGCAACCGATGAGAAGATGGTCCTACCAACCTGCAATATCTTCGGAGAGGTATGTGCTAACAACACCACCAGGTCTTGAAGGGTGAGGGTGGCTTTAAGCCCTCAGCCGACCACGCAAATCAGGCTCCAAGAGATAAAGGTCTGTTTCCAGTCGAAGCTAAGCATTAGCAGAAGCGTTGAAACGTACAACGTGGCATCCCATGGCTTTATATACACAGAAAATCACAATCCTGAAGCCAAAAAAAAGATGACCCATCGCCAGGCTGAGTTGGGCACGCCTCTTTCATATCCCTCAGATTCAACAGCAACCGTAACCCAATCAACTGCAAGGGACCGGACCCCAGCAGATGTTGGGTTGTAAGCCTCGAGAAGTGGGAACCCCCAGCTGAGTTAATGAGAAACCAGCAGCTCTAGCTGGTGTTGGCCATGAAAATGCTGGTTTCAGCAGGGGTGACTCGGGGGCACCATTGATGCATGTGGATATCCTTGGAGGTATCCAGGCCAGTCTCAGGTTGTAGGGCTACTGGCCATGCTTGGGCACAATCCAGTTTCCAGGGCTAACTTGACAAAAAACCACTGCCAAGCATTCACTGAAGCCACCTGAGCTGTACCACGAATCCGCTGGCAAGTGCCAACCCCAGTCCCAGCAGTGCCAACGTGCCGTCGGTGCCTTGGGAGGTGTGGGTGGCTTCTTGCGCACTGCCGACTTTGCGGCAGCGTCGCGCGGCCGAGATTGGAGCTGCTCGATCATGGCACGATCTTGTGCCAACATGGCCTATGGCCGTGGTGGAAACCAAGAACTGTCGTGGTTTCTCGAGCCACAGGGGTTATGATAGTTGATAATGGCGAAGAATCCTCGAATCACCAAGAATAAAGGTTCAACAACTACTGTGTGGGTGTCTCTTGTCTGGGTGATTTAGTATCCTGAACGATTTAGGGGGTCCCCTATTTACCATTTTGATTGGTGTTGGGTGATGTGCAGAGACAATGGTATAGTTCCCTAGCAGAGCTCACCATGAACCCTACAAGGTGGCTGAAGCAACCCTGATAAGCGCGTTGAATTTCACCAGCTGACTGGGGATGCAGCACAGGCAAGGTGTTGCATCAACCAATGTAAGTCCAAGGTGGCTTAGTGGTGGCTAAGCATGGTCATGGTGATTCAGCTGCATGATGGTTCACCATCAAAAATCCATAACGAATGGTTGGCTGGTGGTGGCTTATGGTGGGTTAGTGGGTTGATTCAAGACTAAATGATGGGGATAACTGACTAGACTATACCCGTCCAACGAACTAGAATGTATTTCAAATCAATGACCTCAAATTCACTAAAAAGAGATATACTTCTTCAACCGCATGTTGTGACTAGTGTGTCCATTCAGGATCTCATGAGATCTCACATTGATGATATCTGGAGCTGTGGATGAATGATGTGCAGCGGCAAGTGAATCAAATAAGATTTGACAACTGAAAATGTAGAATTCATCATCCAGGGGTCTGCTGATCAAATAGGATCTATAGAAGGTGTAATTATAAGCTCGCTAAGAAGCCATTTAACTACAGATATATGCATCGCCCATAACTGGTAGCTACCCTAGTTATAAACCAACTTAGCTAACTAGGGGCCCCATCTTGTACCAAGCCACTAGTGAACAAAACGACATCCGAATCAACCCATGATACGTGCTTCACAAGGGCTTCACACTGACTCAGGAGCTCTCAAGTTGCTTCCAGCATGGTGCGATTTCCCAGTCCCGGGCAGAGAAAACTGTATAGTCGCTGTTCATCCCATTGCTGGCTCCCATGCTTTTCTGAATGTAGTATATGCATTGTGTATGTTTGCACGATTTTGCCTATTACACAATGGCATCTTTCTGCCATGTTTTTCTATATTAACTATAATTACGTGGTGTATAAGATGATTCTGCATGTTTCCAGCCTCCATTGGCACGCCATTTGTGCTACAAATCGGCACCAGCTTCGACCCACGCACCCACCGGCGCGAGGCGGAAAGCGCGTCACCTTCTCGTCGAAGTCCGACGCGTCTCGCGCCACAGGTCTCGTCCGCGGCTTCTCGTCATCTTTCCTTCGTAAGAATCGATGGGGAATGAATGGTTTATTAATGGTTATAGTGGTTAAGAATGGTTTAATCGTGGTTTATTAATGGGCTTATAATGGTCTATAGTGGTTAAGAATGGTTCACACGATTCACTGTACGTTCCCAAGAAGGCTGATGGGTCTTACATCAACCAGAATCTGACACAGGGAATGGTTAAAAATGCTTAATCAATGGCGAATAAGGGGTAATACTGGTAAGTTTCTCAATGGTTGATAATGAAAAATCAATGAGGAAACAAGGGGGAATCGGTAGCCAATCAATGGTTCATCAATAGTGAATCAAAGGTTGATTATAGAATGGTTAAATAATGGTTAACCCATGATTAAGCGAAGGCAATTGATGGTGAATGAGTGGCAAATTCATGTTGAATTCATGATGAATCAATGGAAAATTGATGGTTAATTTATGTTTAATTCATGATAAAGTCATGGTGCATCAATGGTTCTTTATTGGCCAAGTACTAGGTAATTCATGCATGGCTGTAATGGGTAATGGGTACATTGATGGGTATAATAACTAATGGCGGAGAATGGTAATTCAATAATTGATGGCTAAGAATGGTTGATGATTAATAATGGTTAATGATGGGATATCAAACAAATAAAGAACATGAGTACGCGAAGCTTTCTTCAATACTGCAGCGGAGTGCTAGTGAGGGTTGGTGATCTTTATTCATCAGTATTCATCATTATTTGCCATCATTACTTGAGAATCACTAATCGTTAAAGCCATTAATTGACAATTAATATGAACCATGAGCGTTAATCATCAATGAACCTTTATCAGCTCCCAAGTATCCACCACTTGACATCCCTACAATGAACCATAAATCAACCATGCAAAAACCATCTATTGACCAATTACAAGCCACTAATCTGTCAGAATAATCAAGTGTTCATGATTCCTTAACCATTAATCAATCATAAACCTTGAATCAATCATAACAAACTGCCATCTGGTCGCAGCACCCCTGGTAGCTCCAAAATGTAGCCTCGTTACAAGGGAACGGGATACCCCTGGCTCCAAGCAGCTTCCTCCCAACCACCAGCCAGTTGATCAATCATCATCGACCATTCATCAACCAATTATCAGCCAACAATTCGAAGCCATGACATGTGACCGATAATCAATGATCTTATAAGAAGCACATTGTATATATATATATATATATAAATCATAAATATATACATATACATATACAAATACATCATAGACCATCCATTCATCAACCATCTATTGACCATTCTAGGCCATGATATATGACCCATCATCCTACACCCCTTCTCCATCATCTCCAGGCATTTCTTCACCGGAACCTCCACAGCCCCGCTAGTTCCGCTCCTTCGGTGAAGGAAGGCATCTCTCCAACTGCCGCGGGCACGGCGGCCAGACCCTGTGACCCCTTCGTCCTCCATGACTACCAAGGTGCTGAGCCAGGAGCCAGGGATCACAAGGAGATCCATATCACGATGTATGTGATGAATGTGATATGGATAGGACGTATGAACATGATCGTAATACCCATGATATGATATGATATGATATGATATGATATGATATGATATGATACGATCCGATCCGATCCGATGTGATATGATATGATATGATATGATATGAATATATATCAATAAATAGTGGATGTGAATGTAATTGCGATTGTCCATCTCATTTATCCACTATTCATATACCCATTCATTTTTAGAAATACATGCTGTGGATTTACATCCATACGACATGTTTCTGCAAGTAGTGATGTGATGTTTGTCACATGTCAGTCTATACATGCACCTTTCATCTGTGCAACATGTCCGCCTCTTTCCCAAAGGAAGAAATGTATGCCGCATTCAGAAAGAAATGCCTCGTTCAAGAAAAATCGCCTTTGGGGTAACAACAATGCCTCTACAAGAAAACTGTGAAACCAAGGGTCGAAGCCGCCTTTTAATCGTGAATTGTCTCTTCGAAAAAGGTGGTTTAGGATGATTCAAAAGGAAATCGACCAAAGTTACGAAAAAGAAAAACAAACTGTTTCAATCAAAAGTCCCCTTTTGTTGAAAGTCAGTTTGGAAAATGTAGGCGTAGCTGTAGCTACAAAATATCTGTACAAACAACATAATTTGTACAATGTATGAAATATCAAGCACCCAACAGGTCTACGGTGATTGCCATACAAATCCCATCCATTTCCATATGCATGAAATATGTACATACATTCAGAAAAATACACTTTCCAGGTGCAATCGTGTAGAGTCAAGTGTCCCAACATGGTGCTTGGAAGAATGAGTAATTTGATAATCCCCTTAGATTCGATGGTAAATCGCAATCCGTTTATGGTTCAATGCTGGAGAAGTAATACGGATCTACACGGATCTACCACCAAATAAGTTGAAGGCTTTGTTGTTCTTGACACCATAGATTTTGGTTGTGGGCGAACAAATCCCCGCATTGATTGCTGGTATTCATCATCTATCCACTCTGCATGAAGCTGTGGATGATAGTTGCCAATGAAGTGCATGCTTGAACAATCCTTCTCACCTAAACTAACTTTGCTGCGCGCAAACAGTACTGGTTGGTGGTGTCAACCGCTTTGAAAAATTACCAGTCAACCAACCGACCCTTGGGTTCAGGGAAAATGCAAAAATATGTTTCAAACCAACAACTAGCAGTTGTTTAGCCATATCATTGTTGGTTATTATACTCTATTATCAACCATTAGTAATTAAGCACTATTGATCAGAGTCAACCGTAGAACATCCAGTGGCAGCTCCCACTTTTTTGGTTGGCACTCTTTTGGTCCGCTTCACACGCTCGTCTTGTCCGGAGCGTGTGTATTGATACGGTGCAACGCCTGGCAACGCTGGTGAGGACCGGTCAAGGGAGAAACCTTCGTGGGAACTGGAGATGTTCTGTTTGCCGGTTATGTTCGCATTTTTGGAGCTAAAACGAATGGGTTCCCTCTGAACCATCCAGGATTTGCTAGATTTGCTGAGGATTGAAGATCTTGAAGTTTCTTGGAACTTGGAAACCATTTTGGGGCAGGATTTTTTGGGGAAACGCTCCCCTTCAATGCTTCCCTTAGGGCCCATGTCGGATGATCCCATCCAATAGTTGCAAGCTCATGGAAGCAGGGGGATCATGGTGGTGCGGCTCCTGGTGAACTGATGCTATAAGCGTTACCCTCTGGCAAACTAATCTGGAAACTGGAAACTAAAAATCATCAGCTTTGGGGGAAAACCACAAATGGTGGATTTTCCACGGAGAGTAAGGGGTAGGATTGGCATTAAGCCGCCAATCATCAAAAAACTGACCAGCTAAGGCTGCTTGTTCCATGGTGGATGACACACCATACTGGCTCCGAGTTTCAAGTACAGGCGAGCCTAAAGAGACCTACAAGTAGGTGATTCAGCATGTGACCCCCCAACATTCCGCAAAATCAACGGGCTGCAATCACTCAATGGTGATGATACCTTTACCATCCTCTACCCACTTGGGGGTTATTTCACACGACCAGCAGCGCCTGATGTTCACCTCAAGACCACACCCCTTCTGCATCCCTGGCACCTCAAGCATTAAGATAGGAGGTCTTGTCAATCGACTCAGGCATGGTAGGTATGCTCACCTGGCGCTCTGCAAAAAAGCTAAGTCCTGCAGCCCATTAAACCAATGAATTCCAATCAAGCAGTTCACCCCAGCCAATGAAATCAATGAAGAGAAGATAGAGAAGCGTTTCTACTGTTCCAGTGGTTTTCCTTCCCCGCAGCACCAACCTCAAATCGCTCCTGCACTTTGGACAGCACCTGGTCTGCTTGAGGCTGCGCCGTCAACTGGCAACCCCATCCCAAGCATGGCTAGGGACCAACATGGGATGCACAGGTGGAGGTCTCTGCATCACTGGAGAACGACGGAGACAAACGGATGGTGATTGGATGTGGTTGGTCATGGCTTCTGAACAAGGAATGGTTAAATGGTTCCTGTAGGGTTGATAGTGCTGGGTAATAGATGTCAACTAGTTAATAGAGTTAACTTTTGATGGTAGGTGGGCAATTATTTCCAACTTGCTGTCGTGACTTTTTGCCGTCGCAAGCAACATGACAAAGGAGCAGTGGTCAAAAAACACGGTTGGTCAAATATACGAATGGTGCCTACTATCAGCGGAACCCGACGATAGACTGAGCAATTCAACTTTTAATCTTTATGTATGGCTCATGATGATTCATGACGGCTATCAGCTATCACTGTTTCCTTAATCTGGTTGGTGGTTGAACCACCCCTATGAAAAATACGCTTGTCAACCAACCAACCATCGCTGGCAATACATGTCGGGAAATCAAAAGTCTATCAATCAAACCACCAACCAATAGTTGATCATTCTTGCTGGTGATTATCCCCTATGATTAACCATTAGTAAGCACTAATAACCCCTATGATTTACCAGTATTAACTACCAACTGGGTGTTTCCCAAAATAGGGGTACCCCCTAATCATCCAATAGAAATCATTATTAACAATAAACGAACCATTTTTTGGGGTACCATCATTTTAAGAAACCACCAACTACTGGTTGCTACTGCTTCACAGATTCGCAGCTCCAGTAGCGATGCCTGTTGGTCCGCGTCAGTGGCAACAAAGGTCACCGCTAAGCCCTGGCAGAACCAGCCACGGATCTGTTCATCCCCGCGGGGAGGGTCAGGGGGCGCCCCAGGGGTGGATGTGTTCATCACCTAGGAGGCGGTGTTGGAGTGAGGGCCTTGGTCATGGCAAGAATTGCTGGGTTTCCATCAGACCTTCTCGGTACCTTCAACCAAACCATGGATCAAAGGAACGCGACACAAGGAGTTTCCAGGCGCTGTGCATCGAAAAATTGCGCAGCTTTACAACCAGGTCCCTATCCACTAAGGCGGGCTACCCGTCAGAAGTAGGTCATACGCTTGTGGGTCAAAATTAGGTGTCCCAAAAACCATTGGTGCATTATAGATTTCCAATATCAATGGCTACGTTGAGGGTCAATCATGTTGACCCATAGGTACGGCCTTGGCACAACGATATCATCGCTGAGGGCACCATCCCCTCCAACTGCTCCCAGTAGCCTTAGTTCCAAAGCGCCCAGCTCGACCAACACGATGCAAGTACATGTCGCTCTCCTTCGAGGCGCCGGCTAACCCAGGTCGACCCACAGCACCATGGTCTGGTTGGTGGTTCCAAGTTTTCCCAAAATTATGAGTTAATCAATCAAACATCCCAAGATTGCCCAAACATATCGGTGAATCAACCAGCCATATCCAACCATCTCATAGTTATTAGTTGATTGACCAATCATCTCAAATCTTGGGTAATATGAAAAGATGCTTGAACCCCCAGCAGCCAGTTTGTCCATCATGAGATCATACGGATGCCCTCTCATGACCCTTTCGCACCGCAAAATCAGTTTCGCATCACTAAGCTTCATCGAAAGCATCCTTGACATAAACATCCTTGACATAACCATCCTTGACATAAGCATCCTTGACATCAAGGTATTCTTCTCATCATAATCGTCATCATGACCATCGTCATCGTCATCATCATCATCATCATCATCATCATCATCATCATCATCATCATCAATGCCTTGATGATATCATCGGCATCATCAACTCTGACATCATCATGATGTTTATCAGTACCATGCTCACTGTCCAGCAGTGAAATGTATCGTCGATCCATGAGGCATGAAGACTGCTCACATGGTCGTCCTCAGGCATGTCGTAGTTGATGACCTCAAGTGACAAATGTTTGGGACCAAAACAACTGTTGAGAACCACAGCTGGGAAGTTGTACGTAGATAAGAATGATGAAATTCAACGGTCAATTACGGTTCATAATATACTCTAGGGAACATAGACATAGAGAGAGAGAGAGACAATTTCTGCAAGAGCAAACAAGAACGTCTTGAAGTCACCCAAGCAGCTTCCGAAGTTGTCAAAAGGGATCGGTGGGGTATCATCTTCGCTTCTGTTGTTGAGCCATCCGACACATCTGGACGCTGACATCTAAATAACTCTTATATAGTGCCTACCTTGTGAGCATAGCCTCCGCCCAATCACAAGGGTCATGTCGAGACGCAATGTTCACCTTCTCCACATCCATACCACGGCCGAACAAGTCCGTTGCTACGAGGATACGCTTCTTAAAGGCCTGAACGAAAAGATGAGCGAAGCTGCCGATCCACCAGCTTCCTATCGGGGCTCCCGGATCTCTTGATTCCACTGAGTATCCTCCGGAACAAACCGCTACAATGATTTCAAATCAGCGAACTCAAAGGTTTGTCACTCCAAAGCTTGAGAAAACCATCCTGACATCCATGGGGTGCACATGATTGGGGAACCAAACACCAAGCCTGAAGCCACTTGTTGGGCGACTGGTGCTTCAGTCCCCTGATAAGTGGGGTCCAGGAGTGCCGACTTAACAGGAACCATGGATACCGAAACAGGTGCACAAGTACTCAACTGTTCAACATTGATGTTGTACCTGTGTACCTATGTGGTGTGCCCATGGGAATCTTCGGCAGCGAACGACTTGTATCCGCACCTTGAAGGCTTGCAAACGTTCAATTCGCGATGACTCGGCATTGAGCACGTCTCCCTTCTTAGCCTGGAAGCCGGTACCGCTGCGGGAAACTCACGTGGCTAGCTGGAAAATCCAACGAAAGGCTGACTCCCCAGGTTTGGTTTTGTTTCTCTTTAACAAGATTGGTGATTTTGCCGGAAGGGAACGGTGACAAATGGAGCTGGTCAAAAAACATCAATGAACACTATGGTCTATGGCGCTTTAGACTTCACGAAAGAAACGCTTCAATGAAATGAAGAATCTTGATGTCTCAGAAAATCGTAGTCAAACCCCACCACTGCCAGAGTTCAGCCACCAAAGTGTGAAAGGAATCGCTGGCAGGCCACCAAACCACCAAAGTCATCAAATTCCATCAGCTTGCAGGGAAACTTTCGGGGGTCCACAGCGTGGATACAGAACGAATCATGCAGCATCTTCCAACTTTGTGTGGGATATACTGTTTCCCCATGAACATGGGCACCTTGTTCTCTCACTATATCACCATATAGGAATCAATTTGACATCTCAGCCATCAACAAGAAATCTTACAGCAGGGTTTCCTAGCTTTGTGAAGGCATCCTTGGGGAAGCCACACATGGGGAAGCCACTGCGCCTGGCCTTGTGGGCAAAGGCTTTGGGAAGCGGATGCAAAGTCATGGAGGGAAAGTTCTGATCCTAGCGCAGGCTGCTTTGGAAGCGGGCACTGAGTCCGGAAACAAAAAATGTGGAGATTAGAGCAGGTCAGATGGGATAAGAACAGGAGAGTTGAATCAAGCATCTTTGTCAGCAACCATAAACTTGTTGGTTTATATTGACTTATAGCCACTTGTAACCTTTGGGGACCCCTCCTTATACAGCTGCGATGGTCACGCACTCCGCTCCTGCAGAAGACCGTCCAAGGCCATCGCTCTTCGCACGGTCGACACAAAAATCACCACCTGCAGCAGTTGTAAGGCTGTGACCGTGGTGGTGAAGTGGTTGGTCGGTTGGTTAGCTGATGATTAAAGATGGTTGGCTAACCAACTGATGGTTATAGATGGTTGGTCAGTTGGTTAGCTTCATCTATAGATGAAGCTGATGGATATAGATGGCTATAGATGGTTGGTGAGTTGAATGGTTAAATGGTTGGGGTTAGTTCATAGTTACATGGTTGGCTTTTTGATGGTTAGGTAAAGGCTAAGAATGGTTAGATGCTGGTCAAATGGTGCTTAGTAATGGTGCTTAACGATGGCTGGTAGTGGTTAAGAGTGATTGATGAGGGTGAACAATGGTCAATGATGGTTATATGATATGGTTGTATCAAGTTTTTTACTAGGTGTTCCCATAAGGGATAACTTTGACTGACCATTACCAATGATTGACTGAAAACTGTCTCAAATGGACCGTCCAAGCATCGCAATTGACCACCATCCCCTGAATTCAACCCGTCCGATCCTTCGAGTATACCCTCTCTAACAATAAGACATAGCAACACACACCACTTAGGTCATGTAACAGAGGACCCAAAAAATGGTTGGTTTATTACACATGCATGACTTATATTGGATGATTTCGGGGTACCGCTATTTTGAGAGACCACCATACGGCAACCGCACTGACGCCACAAACGTCCAAGACTACCACAGGGTACCCAACAGGAATCCTTGAACAAGTTTCAAATCCAGCCGATCTTGGATGAACAGTCAACCTGACCTCAGCCCAAACCTTTCCCAAGTCAGCACCTGATTGAATTCCAGTGTGTCAAGCAGGTCAAAGAGCTTTTTATTTTTCTGTTTCTCTTCGAGCCTGACATAGTACCTGATGACAAGCTACCGCATCCGCTGACCATGACAAGTTGATGCTGAGTTTGCGCAAAGGTGCGGAGTGCGACGATTCTTGGGCAAGCAGTAACTTGGGTAGGTGTACCCAGCAATAGGCTTTCCAAACAATTGGCTTCCATCTTCCGTACACCCACTTGCAGATCCCAACTGAGTACCTTCAATATGAGATGTGCCAACAAACTGCACAATGGCTTCTCAGGACTTGAGCTTCAACTGGCGATGAGAACAAAACAAAGAGCCATCAACGCTGAGCGCTAGACGTTGATGTTGATTTTTGGAAATGTGTTTGGCCTTCACGAGTCCAAAAGGCAGCAAGGGAAATTCCATCAACCACTATTATTGGTTTCTATCCCTAATATTAACATCTGTTTTATGATTTAACCATAATTGATCTTTATTCGTCTCAAGTGTCAACCATGTTTTTCTAGCCCTACTATTGGTGAATATCAACCGTTGTTAATTAACCATCCTTAACCATCCAATTCAGCCAAGCTCGTTCTGCTCGGTCACTGGAGCAGGCCGTGCAGGGTCAACTTGGACTCATCCACAGTGATTTCATGTGGACCTGACAGCTGGCTCTCCTGGAGTGGAGATGAAACCGTTCACTAGCTGCTTAGAACACCTAGGTCGGTGTAAGGACTAGGATAGCTATCAGCTTGGTCTGATAAAACTGGAGTTGAATGCTTTATTCACTTATTCAACAACTTAGTTCAGGTTTGCGGAAGCCACCTTCTGCTTCAAACATTGCTGTCTTCATAGCTGCCTTTGAAGAGAAACCATGCAAGATACTTGTTAGTTATGTAGACAACAGGAGAAACATGGTAGAATCGCAGGCACTTGGCTATCAAACCAACCTCCGACATAGTAGTATTGCAGTGGTATTGCAATGAAAAAGGCAGCTGGCATCGTTTTGTACAGTAGGGGCTCCGGGATCGCAGGAAACACGGGCATCATGCCAATAGGTTTGAATATGTTGGAACACTCGTAGTCACCTAAGACAATCACAACTGAACCTGTGGGCGCGTGCATTGTCAAGCCGCCCTACTGTGGATTGGCTCTTGTTGTTGCAGGATCCCAGTGGACCAACTCCCGAAATCTGCAACAATGACAACAAACCAGGTACGGCAATGGGGTGCGCGGCTACCGGTGATTTCCCGATGAAAAGTGTCCTTTGGGATGCTAGATCGGGCGCAAATCACCCAGCAAAGATGGTTTTTCCAGCACTTTGTTGCTTGTTGGTCGGATCATGCTCGACAATTGGCAAAGATCATACCGTATATATTATCAACCACTTCCAACCATCACTGTGGATTTATCAACCAGTCCTAAACCATCATTAACTAACCATTTCCACATGATCATCATTGACCAATCAAATCCTGATCATCTGCAAAAACTACGCTTAATTGACCAATCATATCTTCATCATGTTCCGTTGATAACATACGAGGCCCAAAGCTGGCCCAGCTCCCTTAACGCTGAGGCAGGCACTCGTCATGAACTTTTTGCAAATATCCCTGGTATCGCTACTCAGCGTAGCGCTAAACATCATGACCTGGGCACTAGTTGGGCCTGGGGAAGGCTGGGCATTCATGCTGGTTGAGGTTGATAAGGTAAGGTGTGATGAGGTTAGGACTGCAAAAGGGATGGCATTAAGGTTGATTTCATACTGCTTGATCAAGCTTGGCATTAAGGTTGGTTTCATAATGATTCATGAATGAGATTGGGGTTGGCATTCATGACATGTTTTCGTGCAAGCATCGCAATTGTTGGTGAAAAACTGTGGGGAATGACGAGGATCCTCACGACAGCTGTGTCCTGGTACAAGTCTACGTGTTGATTTGATAAGTCGAAAATCTTTCGCTGGTGATATCCAATATAGATGAGATTTCTATCCATTTGATATCCATTTGAAATAGAAAACCTTTTACCTACCATTCTACGTGTTGATTTGATATCCTTGAGTCGTCCTCGGTAGATGAGACATAAACAATCACAACCACTGGCTGCTCAGGCATCCTCTCCAGCTGCCTCTGACCCCACTGGCTGACTCATGACTCGTTCCGTTGGTTCTGGTTGCAGTGGCACATCTGCTTGATCTATACCCTGCACCACAACAACATGGTCACGACAAGGCCAACAACAAGGGGCCAGCAATGACGAACAAAGGGAATGGCGGCAACATCGAAACAGCGAAAAATCCAGCGAAAGCCGGCATTCACATTGCGACAACCACCCAGCACCGGTTGCTGAATTCCCCTTGGCCCGTGCTGCACCTGCTTTTTTCTTGGAGTTCTGATGAATATCTGCTGTATATCTTTTCGAAGGTCGAGCTGGTCGATACACCTGCAATCTGCTGAGCAGTCTGCTGAGCTAGTTGAAGGTCTTCCTATCAATAATAATGCCTTTTTAACCCATGTGGTGGTTTCTCAAGCCATAGGGAACCCCCAATCATGGCTGGTTTATTGCTATAAATGATTTGTCATGGATTGATCGTAATGGTCCCAGCTTTAAACCAACTAGAAGCACGATTAGCGATTCTTTGCCACGATTGACTCATTGACCCTGGTCAAGCATCATTAACCATCATGATCATGATCAACCATCGCGAACCACCATCGAGCACGGAGGGAGGTCCGTCACTTTGAGCTTCCAACAATAGCCATCTGATTCAATGTCGGGTTTTATTCTTCCATCTTGGCATCTTGGAGATCAAGGAAGTGGTATCCAGTGCATACATTTGAGTGTTTTTAAATACAGGGGTACATGCAGTCATCATCCTTCATTCATCATTTCAACCAACCATGACTTTGTGGTTCCCTATTTTGATATTTTAAGAATCACCTATTTTGCTGATCACTGCCATCCATTTGTTCATCCTGGTCACCACCACTGAAGGCGTTGCCATGCCACCTATCGCACTCGTCCAGCACGAAGGTGCTCAAACCTTGGACCAGAAGCGGTCTCTAAGGGGAAAAAACCACCAATTCGCGCAAATATTACAAGCTGTCATAAGCTGCCTAGGTTTAAGCTGCCATAAGCTGAGTCTAGGTTTCATTAGGTTTCATCTTCCTCAACATCAGTGGTTGTGCTTCTGCAACAACACAAAAAGCCACTTGGGGGTGACCCTGAGCGGTTTACATGGTCTTCTTCCACCCTGGTGAGGAGTGCGCCTTTGACCAAAGCGCCCGTTGCATGGTTGGCTGGCTGGTCTTTCTGGGTTTCTGACCATATTACCGATTGTGATGGGAAATGTGGAATGACATGTGGAAAAACAAAGCTGCAACTAGAAACACCCCTTGACTTACACAAGAAGCTGCACGATTCTCTACCTATCATCCTTGGATACCTTGGCTGGTCATCTTGACACAATGACTATGAGATTCCACCTGGGTTCTCATCACTACTACTACTACTACTACTACTACTACGGCTGCGGTATTCTTGGAAGTTGATCATGAACACTGCTTCACACCAAGCGCTTGTTTGTTGTTTCCTTTGATCTCCAAGGATTTCTGCCCAGTAAACGTTGGGCCAAAAAGTGGTGTCAACTGCCAAAAGCACAGTTCCGTTATGCTTCCAGCAGCCCCAAGTCACTAACCCCCACCGTCGGGCTCTCGCAACTTGATCCACTCTACAAGGTAAACCACTGGTTAGAATACCGCGAATTCCGGAAACCCACATGGTGGTCTTCCTATCATTGAAGGTGAACCAATATTCACCACAGACGTTACCACCACCAACTGAATTTTCTGTGATTTGGTGAATTCTCATGGAGAAACGCCAATGTTGGTACCACTGTTGACTTTAAATGACAGCCTTGGTTCCTAAATTGTCACACCACTGAACGTTGAATCATTGATCAATCAAGAAGCACAGTCATTGTCCCAAAGAGTCTCGACCTGGTACAAGGCGTAGATGTATACACGTTTGTTGCTGTTGTCTTTTTTACTGCTAATTTTAATGTCCAAGCAACAACAACAACAACAACAACAACAACAACAACAACAACAACAGCAACGACAACAACAACATCAACATCAACAACAACATCAACATCAACAACAACATCAACATCAACAACAACATCAACATCAACAACGACATCAACATCAACAACAACATCAACATCAACAACAACAACAACAACAACATCAACAACATCAACATCAGCAACAACAACAACATCAACAACATCAACAACAACAACATCAACAACAACAACAACAACAACATCAACAACATCAACAAACAACAACAACAACATCAACAACAACAACAACAACAACCAACAACAACAACAACAACAACAACGACAACGACAACGACAACGACAACGACAACGACAACGACAACGACAACCACAACGACAACGACAACGACAACGACAACCACAACGACAACGACAACGACAACGACAACGACAACGACAACCGTAGCCGCAGCAGCAGCTAACTGACCGTTGGGCTGAGCACAACTCCCAACTCAGACTCCGACCATCCAACTTCAAAACCTTGTCTTTCGCCAGCTGCAGAACTCGCCCAGGTGTCCCCACCTGAAAGCCAGCAGTGAGCGGTGCACAAGGGCAGCAACAGCAAGCATTGGCCGTGCTGAATGATCAACCGCCATGAATAGCTGCTGATAATAGCTGTGAAATGCTGTGAATAATATCATTATTGACCATTCTTAACAGCTATTACTAATCATGGTTAATTGACAAATATTGGTTGATTCTTAGCCACGATTACAGACCAACAAAAGCTGCAACCAAGGACAAACGACGGCAACACAAGCGACAACCACAACCCGCAAACCACCAGCAACATGAACAAACAACAATGTATAGCAAGCACACACACAAATACACGGAAAGAAAACATCAAACAAACATGAAGCAACATACTCTCCAAAATGAAGTGCCAGATTAACCGCCATGGTGCTATCATATTGGACAGTAGACCCACTCAGCATGCCAGTAGCACTAAGATGGGGAGTGAGTGAAAAATGCAGCTTGGAGCAGAACACTTTCTTGTCCAAAGACTGCCACTCCAAAGTAGGCATTGTTCGAATCCTTACTTAGCTTCTGCAAATCCAAGACTGCTGGCAAGCAAATGCAAGCACTGTTGAAGCCAGTTTTGGCTATTCACAGGTCAGGTTAGTGGTCAAAAAGTGATGCTGAACAACGATCTACATCAATCCTACGAGCAAAGCACGAAGAAATATAAGTGCTCTTCGTGCAAACCAAACAGAAAACGCTGCCATTTTTTGAGGTTCTCATTGCCAAGCTCTGTCAGTCTGTAAGCAGGCACTGCGGCAAGAACGCACCATAGATACCCAACTAATGACAAATGGCCATCAGCCGTGGCAGTTCGGATTGGTGATTAATTTCGTAGGTTTGAAGCATCTAACTGGTGTGGGTTGCAATTCAACTGCTTCAAGGGCCAGTCGTTTCAGTCATTGGACCTGCGAGTGACTCGGTGGATATCTTGTAAAAGCAAGATGCCAACAACCCAATGGTCACAGTTGCTAAGGAAACGCAGTTGAAACGCACATTGAGGTACAGCAACCCTATTCAAGAACACATGGGCCCAAATCAGAAGCTTAGCATGTCCTTCTATGTGCGTAGATTTGGGCCCACACAAACTACAAGATCCCCAGATGTCCCCAGCCGAAATTCGATCAGTTCACCCCCTACCTGGTAGCTCACCCCAGCTACGTACTACCAGCAGTGGAAACTGCAGGCCCCCCCCCCCCAGCTGAGCCACCAAAATATGGGGACACCGTGCTTCTTTCAGGAGCTCCTCACGCGGTGTAAAGTTCAAAGCCCATGCGCATTGGAAGGGGTGATCCCAAGCAAAACGGGGCAGCAGATTTTCAAGGATTTTTTCTCCAACTCCAGGTGCTCACTATTGCATATAATTAGTCATTGTATGGATGTCATTGTTGTTCATAATTCATCATAATTCATGATCAAAGGAACTGAATCTCAAAGTTTCATTGGGCATGGCATAACTTCCATAAATTGACCCACATCTTGGCTCATCTTGGCTCCAAGTTCTTGCGATACACCTCCAAAGCCCGTGCAGCTTCCTTAACCAGGGGTTCTTGGGAGGCTGAGATAAGGGACTCATCATCCCAACTCACATGGCAACTTCCAACATGGTTGGAACTGCGACAGGCTCACCTAAAACCCTTTGTCAAGTTACGAAAGGGGTACCCGGAAAAAACCTGATGAATGTTCCATGGCATCTTCGCCTCTTAGTTATGACTCATGACCCATGGACAAGTGCCAAGTCCCATGACTGTACTGACAACACCGGTGCCCTTGATAGGTGCTCCTTGTCCTTATCCAAGGGTTGACCTCCATAGACGGAGCCAGTCTGCGAGCGAGCGGTCGGACCTGCACCTGTCCTGCTGCAATTACTTTGCTGCTGGTGGTCCTTCAAATACCTGAGCAAAGAAACCTGAGTCAATAGTTTTCATTCACTAGAATTGGTTGTTTTTGTATGCAAATGGTCTTCATCCGCTTTTCATTCATTAGCGGAGAAATCCCTTTTCATTCGCTTGGATGTTCTTATTACTTAAGAGATCACTTGCGCAAACATCTCCGGCTTCGCTGATGCCAGGCCGAAGCCATCCAGCTTTTCAGCCCCCAGTGATGCCTCCGTAACGTTGGGCTGTGCCCATGACCATCTATGACCTTCAGCGATTTCTGTCATGTCAAAAGTGGTGGGGCCTACCATGATTGCTTCTCTCATCATCATCATCATCATCATCATCATCATCACCACCACCACGACCGCAGCTACACCTCTTACATACCACACTGCCCCCACGCTCGCACGCCCGGCCTTCAGACCCTCGATGTGCTTCCCCAATCGCTTGAACTCCAGCTCGATCTGGAACCTAAGCAGCTGGAACAGCACTTGCATCACGACTCATCGCACGTGCATCACAAATCATCATCAAATGCCTAGGTGAACAACCCAGCCAAACTAGCGACTCGTCATTCAGGGAAAGTTCACCAGGGGTGCAGCGGATCATCAACCATCACAAATAGCCATAGTTGATAACGCTATACCACTATACCTAGTCATTCGTTTTACTCTCTGAAAAATCATTTACCTTCCAATAAAAAATCACCTGTGTTTTGAGGGGAGAAATCAGCTAATTATGAATGGCGGATTTCATACTGCCAGGGTAGTTTACCAACAGGTAACCTGGACATGGTTCAACTAGTGGTTCAATTTCTTATACATCTAAAAAACTAAACAACTCTGTTCAAATCACCATATCCCGGTCCCGCAACCTGAAGTGGTGGTTCAACTATGTTCAAATCACCATATGGCAGTGGGTCAAAACCCTGTACCCCTGGCTCCCCCCTGTTAACCATTGTTTTCCCTATTATTGTTGGTGGAAATCCCCCATTAGTTGGTTGATTAATATTGACCCATAGCCATATCCCGCACCTGGCCGTGTCGCCACCACTTTGGTAACGCCATGACTCATCCGCCAGGCCACGCCAACTCCCGGGTGTGGCCGATCACCAGCACCTGCACAGCCTGGGTGGCGAAGGCTGCCCTCCATGGAGGACGCATTCCAATGTGAAGCCATGGTTCGTTTAGGAATGTTTAGGATTACTTAATGTTTTAGGTCTTAATGTTTAGGATTACTTCATGTATCTTAATGTTTTAGGATTACCAAATGTTAAACCCCAGATCAGCAGCTAAATTCCAGAGGTTTCAGGTTTATTCACTGGGGGGTTACTGGGGTTGCTATGATGATGCGAAACCAGTTGGCTTTTGGACCCCTTATGAATCAACCAGGGGGTTGAGCTTCATCCAGGGTTGACGTTACTCTGGTTATATCCCAGGGAACTAATCCCCACTGCAAACCTGGTGGCTGAACCCCATGGTGAATCTGAGCAGTTGCACATCTACAACCATGGTTGCTGTATGATTGGCGATCAAAATCTATCAAGATGAACTTCTCGAAAGCACGGCCTTGGTGCTGGAAAATCATCCTGGCTACTGGTGAAGCTGAAAGGGGAAGCTGGATTGAAAACAGCCAACCGAACAAGTTGAGCTCCCAACTGTCTTGGAGATCTCTAGGTTCTGCAGGCAAGCCAACACAAAGACCGCCGTCTTGCCCATGCCGGATTTCGCCTGTAGCTTAATTAATGTGGAAAGAAAGGCGCAAAGTGGGAGTAGTTGGATACCAGGATGATTAACTCATCAACATCCAGCTCTGCTTGTGATTATGATTAACACCGACTCATAATCTCTAGCAGTAGCAAACCAGCAAACCGATGTGTCAACATGAGGGGTTTTGCAACTGTACCATCGCTGAAGCATCTTTGCTGCTGGATTTTGCATGCGAAGTTAGCTAGGTGGTTCATAAACACAATTTTGGGCTGAAATAATCCAACATCACCAAACAAAACATCAAACATCATCAGACACACACTTCGAGCTGAAATAAAACATCACCGAATCACGTCAACACAAATCTCTGGACAACAAAAACAAACCTTTGGCAATAAAAATAAATCACAAAACCTTGGACCTTTAACATCAAAAATTACCAAATGGTTGTTTCTCAAGTCATAGGGGTACCCCCACTTATCATCCTTTTCTTTAACCATGTTTGGCCTGTTTAGCATAACAAGCAACCATAACTTTGGGGGTTCCCAAACTGGCTTGAGAAAGCACCAAACAACAAATGGTGGTTTGTTGAAATCGAGAACTCTAAAAAATGCTTCGTTTACTACTATAAATAATTTGTAAAGGATGATAACCGGGGGGTGCCCTATGACTTGATGAACCACCGTATAGCAGTTGTTTAACCATTATTGTTGAAGATTATCCCCTCTCGCGCACGTCCACTGGAGAGAAACCGACAAAAGACGTGGATCTCCCTCCACATTGGGAGGTGGATCAGTTTTTCTACCTCTGCTGTCCCCCACAGAGGTTTCCTCTGCGTTGGGCAATATCCCCTATATGATCAACCAACTATAATCCTTGTAAAAAGACATAAAAAAAGACATAAAAAGAATCCCCAAATCACCTTCAAAGTACTGGTTCTTTGCCTCGAAAAATTCCGCGCGGAAAGGCGCTGACCTGGCAAAGAACGTCGGTTCCGAGCATGGCCTGTGGAAGGCAGGCATGTTGCACCTGGCGATGCGCCACGGCGTTGCGTCACGGTTGCGTTGCGCCAGTTCAATGGCTGGCTCAAGGGCTGCTTTGGGGTTGCTGGTTGATTCATGTATAAGTCCATCCTTAATCAACTAATAGCTGGTGACAATGATCATCTTGACAATGATCATCTTGACAATGATCATCTTGACAATGATCATCTTGACAATGATTGATGGATATCTAAGTCCATCCTTAATCGAGTAAGTTCGCTGGTCATGATCGTTCATATAGTGGTATAGTTGATTTATGTTGATTTACACTGGTTAAGCATGGAGGAAACTGGATAAGTATGGATTAGCGAAATGGTCAATATGACCAACTCACAACAACAAGCAGTGGCAGTAGTGATGATTTTTTGGGAAATCTACAGCTCTTCATAAGCATAGCCATAGCTGGTGAGTTGCCATCAGCTGGCGGGCGCTTCAAAGCTGGATCTTCGTGCAAAAGCAAGGATCGAGTTTTCAGAAACTCCAGGAATTTGGACAATGAGAATCTTGACACATAATCATTCTAATCATTGTCCAAAAAGGATTATCATCGGCAATAATCTTGATCATGATCATCTTGACAACCTCGAAGGTGTTTCGCTTCCTTGATTCCATGCAGGTCACCCATGTCGCCACTGCCGCCTCTGAAGGATGCTCAAAGCCGCAATCCACTGTTGCCTCAAAAGGCCCCTCTTCCAACAGGGAGTCTCATGCCCGCGTCTCCAATGCTCAGACCCAAAATACCCATAAAGCAATGCACCAAAACGCCGCCTGCAAGAGCTCTGGCTTCAGGAGGAAATCTTTGAATCCCGAAGCAGAGATGCCGGTGCCCTTAGCCTCGAAGCAGGGGCTGTGGGGAGCAGTTTGGTTGCTACAGTAGTTCTCAATGAAGAAACAAACCACTTCAACCAATGCCAGACTAACATGAAACATCCCAGAAAGAGTGGCTTGAGGACTGAACACAATATTCTTCTTCTGTCTTTTTGGGGTCCACATGGTGGTTTCTCAAAATAGGGGACCCCCAAATCATCTAATCTAAGAGAAACCATTTATAGTATGTAATGAGCCAACCATTTTGGGGGTCCCCTATTTGGAGAAAGACCCGCACTGGAGATGCGTTGATTCTCGATGAGCTGAGGAGCAAATCCTGTACCATTGCTTGGAGCGCCATCTCTCGCGTCCTGCCAGGAAACCCAAAGGACCGGCCTCCCACCTAAACCGATATCGACGATGTGTTGCTTGCCAAACTCTATAAGTCACAGCATGATTAAAACTAGTTGTTGAGCTATGGCTCCTGTACTTGCTTGTTACAAGGTGGGCCCCGAGTAGTTGTAGGTTGGGTTGTAAGATCTTATGCGATGTGATAAGTTATACAATGGTTTCACTTACAGAATCCCCTACAAGTGGTAGCTAAGTCCAGCCACTTCGAAAGCAACAGCTACAGCGTCTGCCAGGGCCAACATTATGCCATCTCGCTCATAGACCACAGCCCAGCTCTACCAGCAAATCACGCAGCCTTTTCTGGTTGCGGTCGCCATGGGTGGTACCGCTAGGGGTACCATCCAAGCCACCTATGAGCGGCTGCACCAGTGAACCTTTCTACAGATCGATCCAGATCCTTGGTCCGTTGCAGCAAAGTTGTAGGAAACCAGAGGAGACATTCATGAGACCAGCTATGTCGCATACCACGACATGCCTCAGCCATTGGTAGTCACATAGTGGGGATATGTGTTGTATCACCCTTCAGTCCACATGTCGACTTCAATCAGTCGCCAGTTGTACCAAAGACATGGGGATCTGACGCCCGGTTCACGGCTCAGTCGGTGGATTTGTAGTTGGGCGCCTTGTCTGCCTGGCCCGGCTTCATGGCCATCTGTCACATAGGGAAACCAGGGGATTTCCGAAGGAAACCATGGGATTTTCCAGGGAAAACATGAGATTTTCTATGGAAACCAAGGGATTTTCTGGGGAAAACATCCATTTCTCCAGGTGCCGAGATAACATGAGATCTGCAGAAAGAATCCTCCCCAGCAATGGAAATAAACTAGTGGGGACCCATCTAGACATCAGTGAGCACTTCATGGTTCGACAAATTCATCGATGCTGCAGACCCACGGAGGATTTATCATATACCATGCTGCTTAAGGCCCATGGACGCTCACCATCATCTGGTTGGTGGTATCAAACCAACCATTTGTCAATGAGTCAAAATAAAAAATGTCAGTGAAACCACCAACCAGTCATGGTTGGATTGTTATCACATGTTACCACTCTGATGAATTCTTTACGTTCATGGCTTGGGCCACCAATCCCCGTTAGGCAAAGCTGCTTGGTCCATCAGTCATCCTTGTTTGCAACCCCCGAACCTTCGGCGGGAAAGCGGCCAACCTGGCGGATGCGGCAACAGCCTACGACGAAAGAGGTGTGATTGGCCTTTGGCAAAATATGGGCGGGTGCTCAAGCCACAGAGAACGCCACAAAAAGGTAGGTTTCGTACTCAAAATGATGAATATTGGATGATTTGGGAGTACCCCCATTTTGAAAACCACCATATGGTTGAACAATGTTGATGATCTAGGAAGGGTTCACCCTCCAACGGAATCCGACTTAATCATAGCATCTGATGCGAGAATGGGGCCTCTCAACGATGTCACTTCTATGTCAACATGGATTTGGTGGCTCGAAAAAGGTAGACCAGTGTGCAAGTCTGGGTGTTGATTGAACCACCCCTATGAAACATATTAGTCAAATTTCGTCAACCAACAAACTATTTGATCATACTAGGGCATATAAAAAATGTTTAAAACCACCGACCTGAAATGGACCACTAAACAAATATTTTCAGCGGGAAGCATCTTGAGGAATCAACCATTCTTAGCCCAGAGTGCATACGAACAGTGACTCCTGGGGGTTCCTAAGCACACTACCACACATGCGCAGCTTCACATGGCTCCTAGACAAGAAATCGATGAGCTGGTAGTGCCACATATTTTTCCATCTCAGCATAACTATACAAAACTATGTACCTCCATGCCGAAACAGGGCTTTCTCAGCTCACCCCATACATTGCCCGAGACGACTTTTTATGCTCCCACCTGGGTGTGCAAGGAGACTTGACATATCTGTCCAGGGCCTGACACTGCGAGCACTTGGGGTCCGAAGCCGGAGCCTTGTTGTTTCATGCCCTTGGCTGTTTGATGCACAGCACATAATATGTGTTCCTTGGCACTTGCATATGCGCCATTCAGGGATGATAGGAATGCCACCAAGCAATTGCAAATCCAGTAAATGACAGCACGTGGGACAGTATGACAAGCACTCCCTCCCTTCTCCCTTGCACAGCACTTTTTGAATTTCTGTGTGCGAACTGGGTCCATTTCTTTCGGACGGTGGTCCAATCTTTGTCTCCGTCCACTACATTCTCTACCTCTTTATGTTTTCTGGCATCATGTTGTCTGTTGCAACGGGGTCTGCAGTCACTGAAAACTGTACAGCTGTACAAGTTACAACAGTTTGAGAGATGGCGGGGTCCAATTGCTAGCCCCAGAGTGACTTTCAGCGGCCAACACACACAATCTCAGCAACTTCACCAGAATGCAAGTGTCATAATCAAGAAGTTAGGGTTGCATCATCGATTGAAATCGATTGAACACATCATGGATGACATAGTCACAGAGCCTCTGACCAGGTTAGCAATTGTATCGACCTCAAAGTTGCGCTACCTGCTGCTGCTTGCAATGCCGAGGTAGACTTCCCTCATCGAATTGGTCAACCATCTGAGACGGATATGACCGGAGGATCCCTCAAACAGCAACGAATCTTGAGTCGGGAATTTTTGGAGAGCCAAGAATCCAGGAAACACAAGAGTGAAATTCGCAGCATGGAGTCTGATGTAATTTCTCGATATTTCTCGTGTTTTCACTAAAAGTTCCACTATGTTCCATTAGAGAGGTTCGTTTTAACTACTTTCCTCAGAAGAGGACATCACATGCAGGACTTGATAGTCTGTAGGGCTACCAAGAGTAGCCATCCAAATAAAACAAGCGCAGCGTCACCCAAGCATCGAGTGCTGCATACTCCACCTGTGCAGCTAAACCACAGCTGGAATGTATGCAACAAACATCTGATCACAGCATGGATACCAATGCTACCAGCTGGAAATTCACCATAGGATGGGGAGGTTCTCCCAACAATTTGAACCATTTCACCAGATCAGCTGGGGTGGATCACATGTCGTGGTGCCCCATCCCTACGGTCCCATGGCGTGCCATGGGGCCGGCGTCCCACCCATGGACCCACCTGCTCCATGGAGAGTTCCGAGGCAGACCAGTCAGACAAACAGCAGCGGCGGTCTTTCTTCAGCGCATAGCCCAGTAGCTCCTGGAAATCGCCAGAATCCGAGAAGGCGATCTCAGTGATCCATGATATCATCGGATATTCAATATATTCAGCAGATATTCAACATATGTTCAACATATGTTCAACAGATATTCAACAGACCTAATGTCTTAAGTGTTTGATTTCCATGTCTACTTAAGTGTCTTAAGTGTTTGATTGTCATGTGAATTGCGAGATTGATTCATCATTTTTGAACCAGTCATTGGATTTGAATCTCTGGTCCGTTCGATGGTGAGTTTTTGGGCAGAGGATTGAAATGCTGCAATACGGTCCAAAAGACTTCCAAACATGGAAGAATGACACAAGATTGGCAACAAATCGCAAAACCTACACCCCTGGGCGACCATGCCCAAAATCAACCGAAGATCCTTGATGGGATGTATCATTCTTGTCGATATTCATTGACCCACAACATCCCACAACATCCCACAGAACCATATCTGCCGTGTGAGATGTAAGTGCCCTGCGACCGACGGGTCACAGGGTCAGACTCGATCTAGGATTATCACCGAATGATACAAAATGGAGCTCCTTAAAACTTATCATCAGCAAACAATCGAGCAACTATGGAAAACCTAGTGGAAAACCTATGAAAAACTTTAGTTTTAAGCTGTAAATTCAGCCCCTTGACCAACCGTTGATGGATCCAGTTGAGCCTCTATGAATCCCCGGGCCCCGCCTGAGCGGCACGGCGCAAGCCCGGACGAGCAAAGCCCAGGAGACGTGCACAGCAAAGCTGCACATCAAAGATTGAATCCTCCAGCAGTGTCGGCTGTGCACCGCTTCATGAAGTGATCGGCTTTTGAACTGGATGTTATTGGTAGTTTTATCATTGTTGAAAGTGGTTGAAACTGATCAATGGGGACAGTAACCAGCATTTTTAGATGAGAGCCTCCTCGAGAAAGCGAATGCAAACAAAGTTGGGAGGGGACATAGTGATGTGAACTGTCTGGGCGTCATAGATTCTTCTGGCGCAGCATGGTCATGGACTGACAACAATTACCATTACCGCCTTGCAGGGCGTCGCATGGTTGGCCAAGACATCAACAGATTGAAACTTCAAGATACTTCAAGCGTCGAGGCCGCACCTGGTACACGGAGATACCCGTGGTCGCCAGTTTTTCAGTATCTTTGAAGTCAACCCCGAAGCCTACTTTCGTGACTCCAGGATTCACCTCAAGGCAGACATCAGTGCTGGAAATTGATTTGTAGCTGGGCCTGTCTCCAAATGGACACGACTTTGGGGTCTCGGGGTCAGGAATCTTGTAGATCTGATTTAAGTACCCCTCTATTGAGTATATGGGGGGTTCTCAAAATAGGGAACGCCGAAGATGCTTGGTTTATTAAAAATGCATATGCTTAATAAAGGATGACTTGGGGGGTACCCGTATTTTGAGACACCATCATACATGGCGTGCTGCCAATTGATGTTAAGGTTCCCAGGCGTGAGCTGAAAGACTCAGTTGACTAATCTGGAGGTATCCCCCAGAAAATTGTGAGAAAAAACTGCCTCATGTCAACAAATGCAAGTCGCGGATCACTGGAAGTTCACAAGTTGAAAAGCTCGCCCTACAGTTCCTGGCCATGAACAAAATCACTCCTGCCATGCCTTCCAGGTGCATCCACAATGTGATCCAACTGATCGCTGGCGTCCGAGTGACTAACATCACCTGGACCTCTGAGGGCAAATTGCCGACTCTCGCCAACTGGACCACGTAGACCTCCACGCAACGTCTGGTGATGCAGTCCCAGTCCAACTGCCATCTGCTGGTGATGCAATTCTGGTAGATGTAATATGATGTACAGATCAGTGATCTTTCGAACCCAAAGATTTCAAGATCCAATCCTCGAATACCGAACCAACAATGATAAGCGCCTACTACTCAATGGCGAAGAACGGTGAATCTTAAGAACTTGTGACTGGGCGGCATCATTTTGCAGTTCGCTGTGGCCGCGAGTGATGGATGTCACATCAGTGTGCGCTCCTTGAGTCTTTGTAAAATGGGGAAACCAGCTGGTTTTGGGATGATTTACCTGGCTTTACCCCATCAATCATTGATGAAGTTGTCCTTACGGAATTTGCCTTGGGAAGAAGTAGGGGATGATCTTGAAATAGAATAGGCTTGGGAATTTTGTGCCGGCCAGCTCGGCAATCGAGTGCTTCGGGGGATCCAGCTCGGTAGATCAACCAATGAGACTGGGCGATGTATCCGAGGCTTGAGACTGAGCATGACCTGCTTGGATGAAGATTTCTCAAGTAACTGAAGCAGATTTCAGCGCACAAATGCTCCAGCGACCTAGGCTGGAGCTGCTTCTGCCAAATCCTCATGGTTAACAAACAACATCTCAGGCGATCCAAACTCGCGCGAGAACTCAGGAAACAGTCCGTGAATCAACCTTTGTTTTTTGCCATGTCCGTTTGTGATTTAATGCACGAGATGAAAATGATGACTTGTCAAGATTAATTATGTTGCAAAGGTCCTTATTCATACCAATCACCATCATCATCATCATCATCATCATCATCATCATCAACTGAGCATGTGAATGATGTGAATTGAGATGAAGCAAGCCAAATAATAAGAACCTAGCAACGCATGGCTGGATTACTATTGTGACTTCACTACACTTATTCACTATTGTTGTCTTCATCTTATTAAATTCATTGCTTGCGTTTCAAATCATCACCGTTTCGCCAATCCCATACATCACCAGAATCAAAGAATCATATCACAGGTGAAGACATGACGAATCAACAAAATAATCGTTGTAGATTCATCTACCGGACGGCATTTGACCATTCCTATGGTGCTGGCAAAAATGCAAAAGGAGGTACCAAAAAAACTGTTGGGGTCCTGTGTCCTGTTCTCGAATCACTGCTTGGTGGTTAGTTACCCCATCATGCTGCCAATTAGAAGCCATAAGAAGCCATCATCCCCAAGTACAGTTAAAAATCAACAAGTATGGTGGTTTCTCAAAATAGGGGTACCCCCAAATCACACTATTTAAACCATTTCTAGTCATAGACCAACCATTTTTGGGCTTCCCTATGGCTTGAGAACCCCCTCATATATAGTAGTTGTTTCGCCATTATTGTTGGTTATCATCCCTATTAATCCCTACTATTGACCATTATAACACTATATCAAACCATATGTGACACCACCCATCAGTGCGCGGTGGTATTTCAAGGGACCCCTGCTGTCCCAACGGGTCCCACCTTGCAGCTGGAAGGGAACGCAAACTGAAGAACCTCGCGGCTCGACTTTCGGGTGCCGTCCCGGCTTGTGATGCTGGGGGTTCCCATGGGTTGAACTCAGGGTTTGATCGTGATGGTAGTTAAACCCACCTAAAAGTGGGTAGTTTGATGGCGATGGTAGTTATATACCATTATCATGGGTTAAACTCATGGGTATAACTTGGGTTGAACGAAGGGGTTGGGAGAACTGCCCACTTTTGGATGGTTCTCCAGATTTATCATGTTGGTCTGGTTGGTGGCTGAGCCAGCCATTGAAAAGTATGAATTAAACCAAGGATTCCTCTGTTAATATTGGGGAAAATAAAACATGTGTGAAACCACCAAGCATTGGTTCTCCTCGTCAAGTTTTTACTTTCAGCAAGGATCCCAGTTCACCGGCCTGAACTTCCTGTTTGTGGGTAGAATTACACCCCTTCAAACCAGGTACTATGCAAACAAATCAAACAAGAGCTGGGTGAGCTGACCATTCTTCAGTGCTGAAGGGATACTCAGATGGTAGTGACAATCAGTGGTTGTGAGAGTCATTAGTTTGTCAAAGACTCACAGGCTCAACCGGGCAGCTTGGAACCACCTCAATGGATTCAAGGACAGGCTATTGAAGAGGGCTGAAGAATCACACTTCTGGAAAGCGCTAGTCCCCATATGCCGTGTGTGGTTGTTTTGCTCATAACCATCAGGACTTCCTCCTTTTCACGGATATCAATCATTTGAGTGTAGAAGATGGATGGGGGCCCCCTAGTTATAAGCCGGTCAAAAAGCGATATATCTACCATAACTGGTAGTTACCCTATACCTATAGACCAACTTAGCTGCTAATACAGGGCCCCATTTTGAAACTTCAGAGACACCAGGTTTACAAACTGAGTTCAATCTAATGATTCCGTGACTTCCGGGGTTCTCCGTCATACAGCAGCGTCCCCGTCTCCATCCCAAAACTTCTACGATGATTTCCCCGTCTTTTCATCTTTTGGCAAGCACTAATTTCACACATTTGCTCAGTCAAACGTGCCACATTTGCCCTCAATGGGTCTGTTCCCTTGCCCCTGCTTCCACTGCTGCTGAGGGGCCGAGATAGGGTGGTTGGAGCCCTTAAAATCAGGCACCCATTCGGCATCAAACGCCACCAAATCCGCGCACATGGAGTCGTGTCGCAAGGAGTCGCATGCTCGGCTCGTCTTGGAATTCACGACTTGGATCCTGGTCCCATGGCAACCCGGGGCACCCTTGACCAGGTTGTCACCTGGTGAATTGCACAAGGATCAACTAAGAGTTCATGGCCCAAAGAAAAGCAATGTTCTAACAATTTCCAATACAGTAACTGGAAAGAATGCAATCCTTGATGCTCCTAAATGTCACCGGAACAATCTGCTTTAATGAATCACCTGATTGAAATCTATGGATGTGACAGTGAGAAATAGGAAGCAACAGGATCCTTTTTGTTTGTTTAAACTTGTAGCGGTGCATTCTCGCTTCTATCCACCCATACTGCACGAAAGTCGTGTTAGTGACTCATCTTGAGATTTTTCAGGTTGCAACCTATCAGCATTGGGATTGCGCTTCCCAAGGCAACAAGGATTTCTTGGATCGCCCCACCTTCGTGGGGGCCAGGATGTCACCTGAATGGGGGTACGTCCATGTACCACGTTTCCGCAGCCAAGTCTCTCCCACGGTTCTTCTGGTAGACCGGCTCCACTGGGCGTCGTCGGCCAAAGCGGAAAGCCTCGCTCAGCTCCAAAAGTACTGGGCCAATAGGAAGCAGAGTAGTCGGCATAGTACTCTTTGTCAAGCCACGGGCCTCCACGGAGGTGTCACAGCGAAGTTTCTTACCAAGGGGCGACTCGTTTTGGCAGATTGGTATGACATGATATCATGATATAACTGCAGTCAAATGGCTTATAAACCACCTTATAAAAAAGGGAGGCCCTGGGTGCTGGAAGCTCCCAAAGAAAATAGAATCTATTGCACGATAGTAAAATTGCATACTGCGTAATATTGGTATCGTCGGAAATGCAAGTGATGGATATGGAAATGCCGATGATGGGTATGGAAATGCCCTAGTCATTGTTGATCATGTAGTGGGGCCCATCAACACGCAACCAACTGATATGGGCACTCGTTTTGAGGATTCCAACAGATTCGCCGCGATCCTCGTTTCATCACCAATACGTGGTGTTTATCCATTTGGCCGACTCTCATACTTCGACATGCTCTTGCTGGTGCTTCTTCTCAACACGAAGGATTTGCAGAAATGGTGAAGAATTGCTAGTATCAAGAATTCCTCTCATTGACAACCAATATTGTCATCATTCCTGACCAACATATGGTTTGTCCATCAATGGTAGTATGTACACTAAGCATCCAAGTTCAGTTTGTAATGATCAATTCCGAAACTACCATTTCTAGGCGGTGCACGGTGCACCATTATGGACAAACCATGCCAAACCCATATCCACCAGCACCACCCAGTCCACTAACATTTGGTTGGGGCACCCCTCCTAGCTAAAGGGCTACCCCGAACTGCTCCCGGGATCCCAACCACAAAGTGACCAAGTCCATGTGTTCCAACTGGTGGTTCTCCCATGTCATCCCCACAGATGGTCAACTGCTTGACCCGTGGCCCGTGCCTAATGCAAGTCTCTGAGATCCTGTCCACTGCGAGTATCTCGCCATGGCTCAGAGAACCCCCCGCCACGTTGAGCGAGGAGTTTCTCGGCTCGGCCGGGCTTGGACGCCGAAACTGCGGCATCCAACGACTGGGGATGGGCACCAATCCAAGTGGTCCCCCTGACATGGCACCTGGGACCTCAGAACTCCGAATGCAGGTGCGGCCTGGTGAGGTTGCTACTAGCGATATGTTCGTATACAGTGGTACTACAGTGCTATCCTATATGATTGGTTGGTGAAACAATCATTGCCGCAGGTTTGCAACCGCCCAGATTGATTGATGGTATGCACCATGGCCCAAATCTTGTTCCCAAAGATTTCCCAAAGCGCAGGAACCCATCAATGGCTCTTGGTACCTCCAAGAGTCCCAACTTCCACCATCGCCGCCTCCAAGCTGCTTCGGGACTTGAGGTTCAAGCGCGCAACGACGGCCTGACAGGAAGCTGGTCACGCCTTGACCTTGACCGCATGGAGGTTGACACGGGGGCCCACTACTCAGCATTGATGTAGCAAGGGAGGTGGCGAGTTGGGACAAGCAGTTGACCATCAATTCAGTATGGGATCAAGTTTGATAACAGTTGAAACATGTGGGGTATAACCAAACCATCAATTGAATAGGGGATACGAGTAACGACCAGGAGTACACCAGACCATTTTGACATGCTTTGACGCATAGCCAGGCTGCATCCAGCTGTGACGAGCACACGAATCATAGCTACTTGGCCCACCGTCACCAAGCCATCAGAGCCATCACCAAGCTTTGCTGAGCAGCAACTTGGGTACCCTACACCAAATGGTGGCTTCCGTGTCAAGAACATCACTCCAGGGTTTATTGGTTGAGAAATGGTTGATTTATGGTTAATATATGGCTGATCTATGGTTTATATATGGTGGATATCTAGTTGATACATGGTTTGTTTCTGTTTGCTCGCGGAGGTTGATCGCCCCGGATGAACCTTGCATTTGGATTTGCTGGAATGCCCTTGCAGGTTGATATGGGGAAGTTCTCAAGTCATAGAGGTACCCCTAGGTATCATCCAGATCCATTTGTAGTAATACACCAACCATTGCAAGTGTCATATCCCCTATTATTGCTTATCCTCCCCTTGTAAGTAACCATTATCAACCCTTGTCAACCGTCAACAAACCAGCCTTGTTTGGGGTTCCACAAGGCTTGAGCAACCACCATATGGGTGTTTCTCAAAATAGGGGTGCCCCCAAATCATCCATTCTTAACCATTATTAGCAATAAACCAACCATTGTTAGGGTCCCCCAGCTATTGAGCAACCACCATATAGTAGTTGTTTCACCATTATTGTTGGGTTATTATCCCTATTACTCCCTACTATTAGCTGATATGGTGGATAATACCCAACAATATACCATTATAACCACCATATAAAGCCATTATAGTGGTTGGTTATTAATCCCTATGATTGACCATTATAACCACTATATAAAACCACCATATGGGTGAAATCATCAGTCGGACCTCCAAGATCCCGCCTGGCGATCCTCCAGCTCCTTGTCATAGATGACTTCTTGAACTCCTGGCAGCTTTGTGCCACAGCCATGAAAACCTAGGACTAATAATGGTTAACTATGGTAAAGAATGGTTAATAATGGGTTAAAATTGCTCATAGTGATAAATGAATTTTACCAACATAGGGTTTCTTTTGAAGGCTTTTTAAGGGGTTATAGTATATAGTCCCATTAACAACGGTCAACGGTGGATATACAAAATAATGAATGCAAACACATGGTTGTGTGCCTGAGTAGATCTTGTGATGTAACATGCAATCTTGCACACCCCAAGGTGTGTCATAGCAGACACTTGAAAGACGGAAACTTTACCTTGGACTGAACATTCTCCGGAAAGTAGCGTTGAAACTATGGCCCCAAGGCTCATGGAACCCGGTGGAAGTCAAGTATTACACGTTGTTACACGGTATACTTGGTATTCTCAGGAAGCAATTCCGATTCAGACTCCCAATCTGACATTTTTCTGTCCTGCTGAACTCCCACAGGCTTGATCATGGTCGGAAACACTGTGTCATCTTGAAGGCTTGTACAACTATTGGGACAAACATGGCTACACAAAAGACGGCTGACTCGCTGACATTTCTCATGCCAAACCTACAGCTTTCAGTAGGCCACATGTTCTCCATTCAACCTCCAGAAAAAAAATGTATAATTATCCAAAATATTGTTCGACTTGGACATTGTAGAGTCAGGATCTTGCCAGATTCCTGGGTCGTTATAATTGGCGTCATAACCAAACTCACAAACCGCAGGCCGAAAACCGCCACGGGGTACCCTCCCCGGCGCCCTGCGCCCGGCTGCTCTCCGTGTAGGAAAGCATTGGTGAAGTCGTTCCACCTGCGACCCACAGCTGCTGCATGGTCATTCCCAAGGCTTGATGACCGACATGTCATTACCTCAATAAACGAGGTTCACCAGCAAGATGTTTGAATAGTTTTGCCAAACGACCAACAAACCAACTGCCATGTTTGACCGGCTTTTGGAAAACTTTGAAAACTATTAACCACCCAGGACTGACCAGTTCAAAACCCTTCGGCCATGACTGTTTTAGGTACTTTGCCATAAAGGTGTAATCAGCATTCAAGAATTAATCTGGTAGTGCTAATGCCTCCAGCAACATGGCCCAACATGGCTAGTAAGTGCGTGGCAGAATAGGCCAATGCTCTGCAAAAATGGCTCTGCTTATGTCTGCTTGTAGTGAAGCTATATCAACCTATGGACGACCCCTGAAACGTCTCAACATCGAACGGCAGCACCCGCTTTTCGGGGATTCCATCAAGGCAAGGTGGTCGTGTCAGGAAGTTCATCTGTAATCCAGTCGCCTATAGTGGGATTAGAAAATGAACATGAAATAACATGAATATCTAGCAGGAAGTCATGATGACCCCATGTCTTCCCCCCAAACCCTGCAGCCTGCCGTAGAACTTCTCCGGCATCTCTTTGCAAACAATGACTTGCTGCAGTCCTACATAGGAAAGGACGCTGTCCCAGCATCGAAGTGCAAAGTATAGATGATACCGCTTCTATTTTGGCCCGTCCGTGCTGCAACTAGGGTCATATAAAGTCCGGCAATATACGGCTGTCAAGACTATGCATGCCTGGTTGAACGTCCCAAAAGGTTTGAACTGTAGTGCTTTCACTGGCTCAAGACTGCTGGTGACATCGCAACAAGCTCAACACCATTACCCCATGTAAACAACCACTTGCCATTATTATCCGCTTGATAAACCAATATGCAACACGAATTCAACCATTATTCACCATAGTTAAGCACCACGAATCGACGAGTCATGGTTCAACCATAGTAAACCACCATCATCAACCATATGACTGGCACCGTCAATCAATCAGTCAAACCACCATCATCAATCATAATTTACCATACTTTACCTTATGATTAGCCACAGTCAACCATGTATACATCTAACCACACTTCATCACATAATCAATTATCGTCATGGCTGTATAAAGTATATCATGAACCATAGTCAACCCTATAATCAACATTGATCAGGCCTAGTCATCCCCAAAAATCACCTTCCACCACTGCTGTCCTCGTGTGCGTCTGGCTGCATCCCTCAGCAGTTGCCCCAGCGCTGCGCACGGGTGCCAGGTGTCCCGCGGCGGAGGTAGCACTAACACGGAGATGCCTGGCGGAGCTGTGGCGGAGCGCAGCACTCACGGTATCTGGGTGGCAGTCCATTTCGGCCCCACCAATTTGTGATCATTTCATGGGTTGCCAGCAAGATACCATGGTATGTTGGGCTTAAAGAATATTTGGTTGCTAAACGGTATAGCAGTCATGGTTACCCATAATCACTCATGGTATGTTGGTGGGCCAAAAGTTGAATGGCTTTAGTGGATATGGGCAACCAATAACATCAATAACCCACCAAAAAATGGTCGTTTCACTCGGAAACCATTGATTTTTTGGGAACCACTATTTTGGCACATACCCATATGTGGTAAATCAATCCCAGCCCAAAAATGCTGAAAAGCTAAGTTCACAGCAGTAATCCGCCGCACGTATAGCTGATCAACACTGGTTGGCTCGCCAGCTAGGTGGTCGATCAACTTCACTGTGCAAATATTCCTGGTTGGGTACCAAGCAGCTTTCAATCTGGCACTGGCGAATCTTCCATGACAGGCATCCCAAATGCATTGGCAAATTGGCTTGCAACATCTCGCAACCAAACCTGCTGGTTTCTGAAAGGGAGGCCCCCAACAACTGCATGGCTCGGCGTCAATCATGCCTTGCAACCACTAGCATGTCAACCATGATCAAACAAATCATCAGAGCTTCCTAGCTGTTGGCATAAATAAAATGAACCCCTGTGGGTGAATCACTTGGTCCCTACCTACTTGGCACATTGGGACGATACATAGATAGACGGGATATGCATGCGGCTGCATCTGGGGAAGCTGAACCCCTCAAGAGCTGAACCATGTGA
>VSDK01011582.1:118296-134085 GCA_009767595.1 Symbiodinium kawagutii | reverse complement strand
CAGCAGGATCGGAGTCCCAGGGCACTGGTGGTGGAACAGGTGGCCCCATGCCATCACAGCAGGGCCGTCCAAGGCGGCCTTGTTGCTCTGCCAGCGCCATCAGCTGCTGAAGCTTCTGCAGCACTTGAAGCCGCTCCTCCTGATGTCGCGGACTTTTTCTGGAGATGGCCAGGTGATGGATGGTGATGGTTACCAACCAAAATATCAGCCATAGTGAGCCATAGTTGTTAGTTCACTGGGAGGGACCAATGGGGGGTTTATCAAGCGAGTTTGGGGACCCAATGAATGGTTGGTACTGCACTCTAAATTTCGAAATAACTATTACAGGATGATTGGGGGGTTCCCTATTTTGAAAAAACCTACAATAAACTACCGTGTGGTTCCTCCTTAGAAGCGACCTTAATAATGGTGGTTTCAAAAAAGGACTAGTTGTATGGTGATGGTGAACGACGGATAATGACGACGATGAATGGGTTTGTCCAAAAACGGTGTATGTACCACCATGGCGAACTGGACAAACCCAAGTGTACTCTAGTGTCAAACTTGGACTCGTCTCACGTTGGACTTTTTTGATTTCTGCACTTTGAGAGGAAACAACTTTCTTTGACCTCTGTGAAGGGCCTAAAGTTGGCCTCCATGCTGCTTCACATGTCACCATGGCGTCTTCTTGAGTTCAAATAGCCACTGCGTTCCCAAAATCACGGAGACCCCAAAGATCAGTTCAACCATGTTTTGTCATAAATGCACAGCCGGCACTGGAGACATCCACAGCTCGGACCTCATTGAGATAGTCATCGTTCTCGATGTGAGGATTGCGCTGCAGGTTGAGCCAAATGACATCCATCCTGGCGGAGCTCGTTGGGTCGACAAGGGGAAGCTGCTGTGGCTCCCCGGCCGTGCCTGTGTGCCTTGGGAAGCCATGGCGCCCCTTCCTTCAAGGGACCCCGAAGGATCGACACGTCGGAGGTGTAAACGGCCACATCTTCCTGGCGAAACGACGGAAACCAGCAGGAGCTATCCTGGGTTGCGCTTGGTTCATGAGCGGCTCACAGATTCAACACACCAAACCAGGCAATTTCATGGGCGCAATCATCCCTTTTCTTGTTGGAAGATGGATAGTAGAACATCTTGAAAGCACCAAAGAAACTATCCTCAAGACTTGCAACTACAGCTGGCAGCGTGGAAAGTGTCGCTTGAGACAACCACTTCCATAGCCACTTCCATTATACCCAAGGTGAACCTGGCAAGAAACCTCAGCCAAATCTGACAGAACCATGTGACAAAACTCTGTTGCGCTAGGGCCTTTGGTTTCATCCATGACGGCTCACGCTCCTCCAATGTGGAGAGAGGTGCATGGATATGGCGCTCCATCTCGAAAAGAGCCTGGCATGGGAGGTGCGCAGGTGCGACCCCCAGCAACCACTCCACCTCACCAGTCCCACCAGCTCCACCCAGCAGCACCTCCCATGGCATCACAGCGTCCCAACCCCAGGGCAGGTGACACACCGCGGCCTTCACATAGGAACTTCTGAGCCAAAGCGGATCCATCTCCAGGTGCTTCACCGAGAAGTCCCAAGTGGAACTGAGCCGCACCAAAGCCACGCGCCCTTGGTCCTTGGCCGAGTCCATGCTGCCACGGTGAGTTGATGCCAATCAAACACGACCATGTGGGGGTTCCTCAAGCCATAAGGAACCCCCAAGTTATGGATGGTTTGCTAGAAATCGGTGATACAAAGGATGATTTGGGGGTAGCCCTATTTTGAGAAACACCTAGATTGACAAGGCCGACACCACCTACGAATCAGCATTTAGCAGCTATTCTTGAGATGAAAATCAAATAGGGTATGCTGCCAGCAGGAGCAGCTTGGATGTTTCTGACCACCACTGCCAGCTTGGTGCTCTTCCACCATGAAGAATCATCCGTCAAAGGAACCATCAATCAGGCATTAATGAAACAGGATTGACCATCAGTAGTTGTGTTGAACCATCATTAGCAATTAACCAGTACTGACATGATTGACCAATATTGACAATCATCAACCAGTAGGAGCCACCATTAATTAACCATTATGTCATTGCTCACCACTGCAGTACGTACTAACCATGGTTGGCCATTAGGAATCATTATTTCTTGAGATGATCAACCATCTTGATGTCTTTTCAACAACTGACTCAAGTCCAAACACCACATGGTGGTTTCTCAAAATAGGGGACCCCCCCAGTTATCATCCAGTTCATTAACCATTTATAGTAATCAATACACTCCAACCATAGCTTCGAGCCTCCCAAACAGGCTAATCGCAGCCTGATGAGTCCCTTCAGCCAAGAATCTTCTTGCGAAGCATGTGCCAGGCAAACATCTACTGCCAGCGATTCGGAGACACTGCAAACGGCACCGTCTCCGTGCTTCGCCTGTGGCAGGCCCGTGAAGTGGCGAAAAATGGCTGGGGTTCTCAAGCCAGTTTGGGAGCCCCCAAGCCAAGCTATGGTTGGTTTATTACTATAAACGGTTAATATATGGTTGATATATGGTTAATATATGGTTAATATATGATCAATATAAAAGATGATAATTGGAGACCCCATGAATTGAGAAACCAACAAATAGACTGTATCAGCATCACCCTTGTTGCGAGAATGTGTATGGGAAACAGAATTCTGGCTGCTGGACGAAACAACCGGCAACGGCCCAGGGTTGCAATTGTTACTCCACCAAGGTAGTGCCATAGGGTAGTATATTCTTAAAAAGAGCTGGTGCGTTGCTGGTGCGTTGGAGTTTTTACATAAATGCCGGTGCCAATGTCCTTCGCCGACTTCGCAGATAGTGTCCCGCGTCTAGTGCACCCTCAGAGTTGGTGCTTCTTCGAATGATCGTTTTTGCTTTTCACTTGGCAGAAATTGACCAAAAGCTTGATCATCTAATGATATGATGCATTTGAGATGCTCATTTGATTGTGAAATGATATATTTGTGCTCATTTGAGATGATAGACTGGAACGCACCACAGCACAGCTGTCCCCCAGCCTCACTGGAGGCCTTCACTGCAGGAAGCTGTACCAAACGAGACCTGCACACGCGGAACGGGATGATTTGCGAGGAAGGGACCATGACGGACCATGATGGACCACGATGGACCATGCATCCTGAAGTAAACTAATCCAACTCTGGGAAAAACATCATCCAACGCACAGTCACTTGCAGTACAACATCTTATAGGCACTAAGAGAGTCAGCAGATTTTTAGCTGGACCAACATTCAAGAAAATTCCACGGTGCAACCTGTAGCGCACGCATATGAGGGCAACAACGATCTGACTTCTATTCTTGCCCCTATAGAATGATCATCTTTTATAGTCAAGCCACTTGTCTTGGATGGAAAAAAACATTTATGCGCAAGTCTACATGTGGCGTGTAAGAAAACAACAAATTGGGAAAGACCAATGCCGTATGACTTGTGCCAAATATTTGGATGCTCAAAATGAAGTGAAGCTCCAAATCATCGATTTGCTAAAAGCCAAATCATCCAGTCGTCCAAAAGGCAAGTCAATCAACTGCATCGAGATCAGTAAAGATCTGTTCTTTGACCTGTGAGCCATGAGCCAAAAACAACCTTCCTCTTGGGCCACCGAGCATTGGAGTGCGTACACCTTCCCGCTTGCCATCACGGTCAGGCCAATAAAATCCCTGGGAAGCCGATGTCGCGCCAAAGGGACAGGGTGCCTTCGCTTGTACCAAGTTAGTGGTGGTGCTACCATCCAGTTCCATACTCACACAAGACCACTACTTAGCCAAGCTTGTAACTGTAGGTAACTACCACCTACAGTATATAGAACTGTCACTATAACGGCTTATTAATCAACTTGTAGCGGATCCCACCTTGCACACTGAACTCTCATGTAGACCTCTATTTGCACAATCTTGTACAGCCGTCACTCTGAGCACGAGCCCAGTCTGGTAGACCCTCCTTCCTTAATAAAAATGATATCCACTACTTCGCTTTTTGCGGTTATATGAGAATGGACTATGGCAATCACACCTGTAACAAACTAGAGCGAAAGGGTTGGACCCCTGGCCTTGTTCATCGCCACCTGGTTACAAGCTTGGTTTCTGTTCTGTGATAAATCGACCATCCCATAATCGCGACGAATGCACAGGAACATGTAAGCAGCATCGAGAAGCCACTGGGCAACCCCTTAGAAGGAACATGGTTTCATAGCAATAGCCCTGACACAAATGATTCTAATCCGAACACATATATCTACATAGTGGCAGTTCCATCTCCGCAAATCCCTCAGATCTGCTAATAGATCGCCAACTATGGCTAAACTGATCATGGTTTATTTACTGCTGGATCTCATCCCAAATTCCCGATCCAAGCACTGTGACCCCGTAGGCTACTGGTGCGCAGCGGCTTAGCCCCCGTGGCGCCTGCTCAACGGCTTGGAAGATTCCAGTGACCATGGCGGCAAGCAGCCCCTGGAAACGTCAACATGGCCAGGGTCACCCGCCTGGTCGGCCCTAGTTTTCAAGCCGGAAACTGCTCTCCCATCCTGGGTCTGGGTCTCACATCTCGTCACAGAATGGCTACGAAGTTGGGATGCTCCTCCACTCACTTCGAATGACATACTTTGGAATACTTTGGATGGCATTGGAAGGCTTGAGATTTTCGGCGAGATGAATTTCTCTCAAGGGAGAACCCCTAGTGTGCAAATTGGGTACAGCCATGGAGCCCAAGATGTTGCTAAGCACGTTTTGAGTCTGACAGATCAATGATGGCTGTAGCGACCCGCACCCACAATCAAAAAAAGCACCGGAGGATGTACCTTGGATTCCAACCCAAATCCACCAATCCCTGCAGTTCTGTCTGTCTTCAAGTGGTTGCTCTTGTCACACTTACAACAGCTGAAATTGATTGAAATTGGATGTCCGCGCCTGCTATTTGTGGATGGTATTTCGTATCGACCCATATCTATATATCCGACACTATGCAGGTTCTGAAGCCTGCTTTGAACCACGATGGCATACGTGGGCTGTGCCCACAAATAATGGGCTAAGTGGTCGAAGGTCTCATCCTTTTGCAAGGCTGCCGCTGAACTTTTCTCTGCCCTGCCAACTGCCCTAGAAAGTTGGCTCAAAATACGTCTTATTGTCAGCTTCAAAATTTTGGGAAATTCTCAGGAAAATCATCTCCAACTACAAAAAATCGAAAAATATCCTGTAGATTCCCATCATGTCCCATCAAACTGATCTAAAACTAAGTCAAGTTGGTCCCGCCCATCCACTTGGCTTTGCTGTGGCCTGTCGCCGTGACACGGGTGGTGCCGCTGCTGCGATCATGGGTCCAGAGATTTCACCTAGTGCCAGTTTGGATCACACGAGTGACATCTCTGGGGGTGGGAAATCGTCCATCTCTTGGGGTAGTGACACTTCTATGGCCGCAGTGCGAGAATACTGGCTGTGAGCATAGGTGGTGTGCACAAACAGCAGCTAGCATACCGCAGCCTTCACCGAGTCATAGACATCCTATTGATTGTTTCAAATGCAAGTTGTCATGTCACCGTTTGTCACCCGGTCATTGGGGGTTCATTCATCCCATGGCCAGTGTAGGATTTTCCCTTTCCTACAACAATGAGCCCCTGGACATCTTTCAAATCTGAGGTGAGCAATTGCAAAAACCATGTTGAACACTCAAGATATCCCGATATCCCGGTTGGCAAGTATTCCCAAAATCAGCGCTAATGATGATGGTTCCTGGCAAGCCAAGTCCTATATCTACATTCCATGATACATGATGTGTATAGTATTAATGTATAGGCTAGATGTTTCTCAAAATAGGAGACCCCCCAAGTCATCCAGCTTATTAATCAGTTTTAGAAATAAACATGTTGGTTTTGTTGTTGGTCATTATCCCGTGTTATTAACCGTTGTAATCCTTGTGAAACCCTACCTCTCATATGTTCCTGAACCTTCAAGAACCGCAGAAAAAGACAGGTTTCAAAAATAACCCAGTTATTTAACAAAAAACCGGGTTATCGAAATTCCGAATTTTCCATCAAACTACGACATCCTTCCAGTGGAACGCCTGAAGAACCCATAAATTTCACACGGGTTTTTATGGTGTTTTCACGGGTTTACTACGGGTTAATTACGGGTTAGGAAAAACCCAGTTTTTTTGATTTTATGGGTTTTTTTATGGTTATTTATGGGTTTTTTTATGGGATAAATATGGGTTTCTTATGTTTTCATATATTTTCGACACAAATCTTCCACAAAACCTTCATCGTTGATACTTTTTCTCTGATACAACAGGGAATGCTAAATAACCGGGTTTTTTTAATAGAACCCGAGTTATTTCTTGCACTTCCTGAATAACCGGGTTATTGTTCCATAACCGTACAATTTCTAGGGTTTTGACGCTCCAGGTTTATGTATATCATAAAAAGATTTATATATATATATATGTATGTATATATATTTATAAATCTATTTATATATGTGTGTATATAAATAGTATATCATATGCAGATATGTCTTTCCTGTAAGTATATGACGATTGGCCACCGGAGAAACTTCCTCACGTCAGACGACAGCTCCAGTCTGAACCTGAAGAACTGCTGCCCAGGTGCGTTTTGGTCGCCTGCAGGCGGGTCTGAAGTCGTTGATGACATGTGCGTAGTGTATAGTCATAGATTTATGAGGTCGATCTATTTATGTGTTTACGATTGTTTACGTGTCTATCATATCTAGCAAATAAAGATAGATAGACAATGATAGATAGATACGTATCGCCAAATCCAGCAATGTTCACAATCTATGAGTGTTCAAGGCTCACATTGCACCTATGTGAGCGTAGGGTCAAGAACCTCACCTACACTTGGATCGACCGCGAGTTCGGCTGATTGCTTGGCTCAACACAAGGCAACCAGTTTATGGGCATTTCTCAAAATTAGGGGCCCCCCAAATCATTCTTTATATTGAGCATTTATAGCAATAAAGCAGCCATTTTGGGGTAGCCCTACCTTACGAAACCAGCACAGGGGTCGTTAGCCAATAGCAGTAGTCGTTCACGTTCCCGTTTGTCCCAAAGTCGATAAAGAAAAAACAGCAATTGTGTTACACTCGGCAAACTCACCTGGAAGTGGAAAATCTACTACGCACAATGGTCTTACCTATTGAAACTCAAGTGATTTTCAGGTTTTACTTCGAAACAATTAGGTTCTCTAGCTTCCAGGTTAGGGACTACCAGGGTGGGTAACTTGAGAACTCACCTGATTGCCTCAAAGCAATCTACAGCCCACCTCAAGTTTGTCACCGCTGGCAGGTTGCATGCCAGGAAGTGGCGCAAGACCTCTGCAGTCCTGGGCACCAGCCACCGGGGTACACTGCAGGTTGTGCACGCATGGGCGTCGCCCACGGTTACCAAACACATCCATTTCACAGGTGTTTCTCAAGGAGGACCCACAAATAGCTGGTTTATTACTCATAATAGTTAATAAACTGGATGATTTGGGGGTTCCCCAATTTTGAGAAACCACCATTTGGGGATTGGTTGGAGGGGAGTATCAACACTTCTTCGTGATTAATCCCGGGTGGGTAGATCTCACAAAATACGTTGCAGCATTGTAATGCTGGGCGCTTTTGAGTATCTGTATGCTAATCAAAAGTCTTCTGGTGGAATCTGGTGGGATGTGATCGATAGTTGTGGTTGCTGTTGTATTTATATGATGTATATGTGCGATGTATCGAGTTATTACTAGTAATTTAAATATTGCCATGATCTGGAGACTTATCATCTCATCTATGCTGTTGAAGACGTAAAGTCCAGCTGTCAACACAAAACTACCATCGGTGAAGCCATGACATTTACCTGGATTTCGGTGACCGTGCAGGGATGCTTCGCCACCAACCAGTAGTTGTTAAGCCATACTGTTCTTGGCTATTATCCCCTGATATTAACCACTTACTTGATCTTAGTCAACTACAAAAGATGTTAGTCATTATCCCCTGTTGCTATTAAGCATTATTAAGGGGTACAACCCCTACAACCAGCCAGTTTTAAGGGACTCCGTCCCACTCAGCATGCCACGTGAGCTTTCGCCAATCGCGACCATCTTCCAAATACCTCAGCTGACACTTGGGGCTGCATGTGGGGTCAAAGCAGTCACTGAAATGGGTCCGGAACACCATTTCTGCGCAACCCCAAGTGAGGATGTATGATGGTTTATGAGGATTGATGATGATTAATCAATCATGATTGATCATAGTTGATCATGATTGATAGTGATTGATCATGCTTGACTAATTATGATGGGTCTCCCCAATGAGTGCTCGGGCTCCTACTTCGATTCACTAGGTTTCTGCGGCTACTGAGCTCACTTTAGCTGTGCACACCGGGTTTGAACCATTCTCATCCGTGCGGAGCCCAAACAGGAATTGAAATGCGCTACGACAGCGGGTGCCATGATATTCGAGGAATCGGAGCTTGGGAAAGTGACAGCAATTGACAGCAGGACTTTCACATGAACCGATCCAATTCTTGGAAAGTGTCGTCAAATTCAGGGCTCGAGCCGCTGGAAAATCTGTTCGAATTTCCATTGTTTGGCAGGGATTGCCAAAATGAATGATTCCTCACATGCTATGATGGGGCCTCATTGGAACTATAAACGAGACAAGTCATTAGATGTAATTCGTATCCCCGTCCAACGAGGAATCGGCCCCGCGGTTGCCCAATACCCATGATGGATCAATGATGGATTTATCATGGATTCATGATGATTTAATGACGCATTAATGATGGATTAATGATGATAGTCAACCCACTCTAAACCAGGTAACATCATCCCCAAGAACCAACCAACAGCTGGATATTTTTGTCCGGCTCCCAATGATCCCAACCGTATCTATTAAGTCTACCAGCTTCGGCAGTTCAACGGTTCCACTGGTGATTCCCAGACCCTCTGGTGGTAAACAGCATCATGGATTGCCCTTTAGATCCCTCTAGATGCTCACCCACTTGGACAGTCTAGGCATTTTGATTTGATCTGATTCAGCGATGATCTGCTGAGTCATCATGGCGATTTTTCATCGTCAGGTCCCCCGCTATGACCTGCTTCCACTGCTCACCAAGTGCCCCGGCTTTCGGATGCAAACATAACCTGGCAGCGGCAGGCGATCAGCAGGTGCATTGGCCAAACAAAAACTGATGTCCTGGCATCCACTTCTTCGCTGGCACACACAAGCTGATGCATGTTGGGAAACACAAATCCACAGATTTGCTCAAGTCGTGTCAATTGTTAGGTGCCCGAATTCCTTGGCAAAGCCCAGCTCTGCTGTCTCCAGCGCCTGCTGCGATGTTTTCAGATGCCAACACCGGCAGATCTGGATGGCGAAGAGGTCGCACACGGCTTCCTTGTGCCTGACACCTGCCACTGTCAAATGTGGGAAGACTGCCAACGAGACGTGAATTTTCTTCATGCATCCAGCAAAGTTGGATATGTTGGCCAAGAAATATGGAGATTAGTGCTTGTTTGTGTTTACGTCTTTCAACTTTCGAGACATTGTACAATTTGGCGATGGACCGAAGAAACATGTTGGGAAAATACTCCCTCAAGCCAGTGCTAACAAAATAAAAGTGAGTGAGATGTCAAGGGTGCAGTAAGCCAATACAGTGTGAGAAAGCTTACTCACTTGAAATGTTTAGAACATTGAAGAGTCAATTTGAGTGAAGGAATCCTCGCCTGTAGGCTGAAAGCGCCGAATCATCTGTTGTTATGAACACCCTCCAAATGCATATGGTGCGGGGCGGGCGAGTAAGCAATGGCAAAACGAATCTTGAAAAATCAGTACCACACTTTGTTGTGGTACAGCTAGGCTCAACAAGTCTTCCTGCAGTACCCAACTTGCTGCAGCCTTCAGCATACTGAAATGATTGGGTTTACCATAAGTCGACTCTGCCAGCTTCGCAGCCATCCCAACTCCCAGCTGCACCTGATGTTGCCTTTGGGCCGCCTGCCCAGGTTGGCCGGCGGAAATGTGGCGTCCATTACCCTACGAGTGGTGCCACCCCAGTTTTTGCTCAATTGCTTGATCAATTGCGGTAGCCACCCCTTGCAGTGGATAAGAACAACATACTACAGCTACAATTAAATTAGTCAAATGGCTTATCAACCAACTTGTATTTGGGGGATACCATTTTGTAGAAACCTTGAGATTTCCAACATATGGCTACTTTGGGGGATCTTCGTAGCCGGTGCTAATGTCAGCCCAGAAGCCTTTAGAATGATAGCAACGTGTTTAGTGGGAAAACCACTGATCCGATTGCTCAAGACTACAAGTGACCAGCCACAAGATATATTATATGTGTCCTGTGTAGCAGCTTGGCTGCGGTTGTGGTGCAGAAGTTCATCATTGCTAGATGGCGAAAAATGATAAGACGGCGGGCAAGGGAATGCAATGGAATTGGAACTCCAGACGTCTCGTAATTCGGCAAGATCGAACCATAGATTTGATTTGTCATGGATTTGTGATGTTCAAGTTCTCCAAAGTCCATGCAACGTGAGCACACCTTTTTTCCACCCTAGTGCGGGCAGGATCATACCTGTCTATGAATTTGTACATCTCGGGTGGATGCCACACATCTAATAAGACTACACAAACTTGAAGCTGATTGCAGGAATTGAGCTTCTGGGCCTGCATGAATTTGAATTACCATCAATGGTAGGGATCTCGAGCTCTGCCAGCTACAGCTATGGCAAAATGATGCATCGACATTATGGCATTCTGCTGATTCTGATTGCAGCGAGTGGACTTGACATGATGGTAAGCCATGTAGGCAAGAACTGACGCTGCCACCAGCTTGCAGATGGTATTACTGAAGATTTCTGCCTGGGTCTGGAATAGACTCCACCAGTGGGTTTGCGACACATGTTTCTGCGTCATCTGGAACATCTCCGACTTTTGCTCCAACTCCAACTCGTCAATCTCCTTTTGTTTCTTCTGCTCCCTCTGAAAGTCGACGAATTTCTGCCATTCAATCAGAACCTTCCTACCAATCAACGCCATAGCTCCTGCCTTAACAACTGACACACCACTTTCCAGCACTACCTCCTGATTGTGTTTTTTGATGGTCTCTTGCTTTGCATTCTCAAGCTCACGGCTGGCCTTTGACTCTTGCAACATGATTTCTAACTCTTTTGCCTTGGCCTCTGATTCTTTCGCCTTGGCCTGTGATTCTTTCGCCTTGGCTTCTGACTCTTTGGTCAACTCTTTCGTCCTGGCATCTGATGCCTTCCTCTGGGCCTCTGCTGTTTTGCGAGTCTCTCGGGTCGTTTTTTGTTTCTCCCGCTGAACTTTGATCAGATCATCCGCGCTCAACCCAGAATCAGAACCGGAAAGCTTGCCTAGAAAAAAGGACATGACAGTAGAGATGGCAGCCACGGGCAGTGCCTCCCCCAGGACAAACGAGGGTGAAGAAGCACACAAGGAAATAGCTGCCAAAGCCATCAAAGCCATCAATCGCCGGCAAGGGCGGGAAGACATGGTCAAGGAAGTGTGGCCGGGAAACTTGTGGCTTGGGAGCTAATCCTTCTGAGCGACACATTGGCTATTGCCATACTGTTGACCCTGTATGGCCTTCACCTACAATACATCCTCAAACCCTGTCTGTGGTGCCACGTTCCATGGATACAGTGGCTCAAACAACGGTGAAACTCGCAGTGACCCTTTGAAAAAAGCATCAGGTGTCTAACTTTGGGCTTTTGAAACACACCGTTTCATAACAATACAGTGATGGTTCTATTATTCGTGATGAAGCAAGTGAGGGCCATTGTTAAAGCGCAAATTTGGGAAAGCAGATTTTTTTTGTTGAAATGCTCAGCTGAATCAAATGCAGTGTGGCACAATTGCTTTGAAATCATGCAACCTTGAATTCTGGAATAATTGTGAAAAATTAGCACTTTGGATGAATCGTGGAACCTGTTGGTTGTTTCTCTGCTGTTGGCTTGCAAAGCTGCGCGAATGCTTGTACTTGCACGATCAGTATACAATGTGATGTGATGAACACCTGATTCGACGTATGTCTACAATCAACCCCGAATGACCACCATCCCAAGGAAATGCTGGCCAAATGGTCGAATCATTCTAGGTTGGAAAGCTGCAACAAATTAGAAAACCATGAGCCAGGTTGATCCTCGAAATGATGGCTGGTGGTTAGTTCATGGATGATTATTGGATCATTCATGATTGTTGGATGATTGGTTGATGGTTTTTCTTGTTCTAAAAATGCTTTCTGGGAAAATCCACGTTGGAAACCCAGCTCCACTTGTTGGTTAAATGTTTCCCATTCCCCCGGTCGCAGCTTCGCCTGGGAGCCATCCCACATTCAACAGCCCCAGGTGCAGTCTGGTGCTGCCATGAAGCTTGTGCGAAAAAAACACGTGGCTGATGTCCTTGATGGTTTCTGATGTTGGATAAATGGTGATTGATCTGTTTGATGGTTGATGGATGTTGATGGTGGTGCACAATGCCTCTGAAATTGCGAAGGATCGGTGAATTGCATCTGAGAGTCATAGTGAAAGACCTCCTGAAAGAAACTTGAGAACAACTCATTTGTCAAGTTGGCTATGATTGTCTTGTCGCCGTTATCACAAGGTCACAGAGCTATCTTTGAGCCCAGTTCTTCTCACATTGTTGGCAAATCGCACATGATCGAAAAGCATGGACTGGCCATCTTATTCAGCAACTCTTGGTTTCGGGCAAAGGTGACATTTGCGTGATCAATCAATTTGATGGCTTGACTTGTTGAAGGTGCAAGTGAAGCACGGTCGGCGGAGTGACGGAGTGTACCAAAGAGGCTGTACCCCTCTTCCCTTGGAAGTTCCCAGATCTGTCCTGTGAGAGATCGTGATTTGTAGGATATTGTCAATTAACAATCATTCAGCATCATGGACCATCAAAGAACCGTTCCGAATCTTTGTTAACCATTCTTGAGCAGTGTCAACCATGATTTACATCAGAAACCGCTAGCAAACATTGCCAACCACTATAACCATTCCTAACCATCAATGCAATAGTTTATGAAGAATCATAATTGAAAACCATCATATATGTACAACCATTACAACCACTATATATCACCAGTAACCAGCAATTGTATAACCATCACATAACCACTACTAGCATTTTTCCATTTCACTGAATCACCTACTGTCAATGTGGTGCCCGCTTGGCGCTCGCCAGCTTGTCCTCTCCATCGAAATCGGGCAAGTCGTCCTGCTCGGCGAACCAGCTGGAGCCCACAAAAGCAGCCCGTAGGCTGCCGGAATGGGCAGCGGAGTTGCGGATGCCCCACATGTCGGTTTTACGAATTGACATGATCTGGGGATGGACATAGACACAGACTTGAATTTCAATCTTTGAAGGCTTGGCTCGAACAACAAGAACGCTATGCTATGGTCATCATGGCATGGGTTTTGGAACCAATGGGCGCACAGAAGCACTGGTACCAGGTGGTGTGATGCCCCTTGTTTAGGGAGGTTGGTGGCAGAACTTCTGCTGATAAGTGACGAGCATTTGGAACAAATGGGGTTACCTCTTGGTTGAGAATCAGCCGGCCCCCACAACGGACCATACAACATCATTGAGCATCATGATCAGCTAGTATTTACCATCATTGGTAAATATTCGTGATTGACCAATTCAAATCGGGAAATTCCCACTTTCGGCTCGTGTGATCTCCGACTCATGCCATGTCAGCCGAGTGGCCGCCATCTCGGTTGCCGCCGTAGGCAATGACCTTCAAATGGGGCTGAATACAACAAACAGCCAGCCGTCTGGAGGGCGCTTACATTGATAGGAACAAAGGTTCCTCACTTTGCTCCAACAAAAAAACTGCTATGTAGTGGTTTATTGGTTGAGAATGGTCCATAAAGTAATGGCGAATAACAATACAATGGTTTAACTTAATGCTGATGGATAATGATTTAATGGTTAATTAATCACAATCTACAATGGCTAATACAATTAATATAGGGATTAATAACGGTCAGCCATAGCTATTCGATCATGCACATTTCCTCGTCTCACGTGGAGCCAAGCCAGAAAATGCAGAAAAAGCCATTGTTATTTGATGATAATCGCATGATTGATGACGGGGAGGGCAAAGCTTGGATGTCACAAAAGGTCGCTTCCCAATGAAATGGATCATTTTGCCAACCCTGTTTTCAAATACACATTGAAGAATCTGTTTGATAAGCATGCGGTAATCATTCATGAGATATTCAAAGGGCTGCGGGTCAAAACCCTGGTACTGCTAGGGAACAAACGGCACTAGTCTTTGTTGGGTTTTCGGGATTATTAGCAATGACCCATATAAATCAACGACCTAAATCAACAGGGATAGAATGTGTGGTTTCTTGTCACCTGGATCCATTTCATGACCACGACGTTACCATTGGCAGCCCCTCAGCAGTTCTGTGCTTGTTCTGTGCGCCGGACTAGCTCGTTGTCCCCCTCGCCGGGGGCCCAGCCAATGAGCTGAGCCAAACAGCACACGATGGATGTGGACCCAGCAAGCATAGTTGGGTTGAATGATTGGTCGAATGATGATTGGTTTGACACGATAATACTCAATTGATGGTTGAATGTTCGTGAATGATTGGGCTGTTGAGGCAATATGTTTTACTAAGAAACAAAGTAGTTGAGTCCAAAACGAGTTTTGATAAATCACTACCATCTAGTGATACAGTGATAGCTATATATTTGTTGCAGGTTTTCCAATAGTGTATGATTGATCCATGCCAATGAAAGTCCAGCATAGCAAACAGCAGTGATGCAACCGTCCTGAACTTCACCGGTCAGATGAAGCCATGGGAGCTTTTTCAGCCAGAGAGGTCCCACCCAAATGGTTGCTGTCTCCAAAGAATACCAAGAAACCACCACAAAGAATGGTAAAGAAGGCACATTCCTGGATATTTTCCTGTAACAAAGTCTTTTTAATTCATGGATGATCCCATTGTTTGCAGTCAAGACGTGTTGCCAATGATGATTGGTCGAATAAACCCATTCTCTGGTATTTCTCTGCATGATTCGCCCTGGCAAGGCCCAGTTGTCATGTCTTGGAATGGCAGTACATGAATCTGAAGCTGAGGAAATCCATTCCTTTCAATACCACCAACTGAAGAAATCTATTCCCAAGAAAGGCCCAGATCCTCAAACAACATGCGTAATCATGGTCAACTGTCATGCACTCAAATCAAACTGCAAAAACGCTATAGTGTCATCAACCTCAACCAACCTTTCATGACCTTAACTAACCTTCACCAACCTTAACCGACCTTCATCAACCCTAGCCAAACTGAACCAACCTTAACCAACTTTCCGAGCAGCGAAGTGACCTTGTGGCACCTTTCACACTGCGGTAAGTCATTTCCGCTCTCAGACCTCCATCGACTGTTCGGCCCTGAACCAGTTGGGCAGCTCGCGGGACTGGACCGATGAAACAACATATGTCTATCGCATGTACTAACATCATAATCTTATAATAGATATGTATATATATATATATGTAAATGAAAATAACTACATATATATATATATAATGATATATTTACATATGCATGGCTTTCCATCTTGGGAAACGTCTGCGATCTGGACATGCACTGCCATGTCCCTTCCATCTCAACCTGTCCCTGCTTTATACAACCAGAAACATCCAGAAATAGCCACGGCAGCTCCTCTGATTTCCGGGGTGTCTCCTACCCCAAAACAACATCCGGGCATCAGCACTAGGGAA
>VSDK01011582.1:86126-102333 GCA_009767595.1 Symbiodinium kawagutii | reverse complement strand
CCTGCTGAAGTGAACATTTAGGGATGGTTGGGCATGGTTGTTTCTGCGTGAGAGTGCGCAGCCCTTGGAGTGCGCTCATAATGCCACCAGAGGTAGTCTTCAAGTGACTATGCTCAGTGGTATGGGTGGGCATCAATACACAGTTTCATCTCTTGCCCTCTGTAGACTGTGAGGGTTGTATCCACCTGCCCAGTTTTCCCACACGTTTCAGGCTTTGCACTTCTTGACCCGACTTGGGCATCGAATCGACCTTCCAGTGAAAGAACAACTGAAAGATCGAGATCTTCCATGGTTGCCGGTCCTGCTCAAATCTATATGATGGCTTAAGATGGATCCAACCAACAGGCTTATTGCAGACTCAACCGCCAGCCAGGAATTCCAGGGTGCCCCACTGCGCCGTCAAACCAGCGCTGCACACCCAGTCCGTGCCTATCAAGGGTGGCTCGGTTAACTGCGCGCATATAGGTGCCAAGTGTTTTCGAAAGAATACCGCTGGTCTTCATTGAAAAGAAACATGATTGCAAAATGTTGGCGGATGTTCTGCAAAGTACAACCCAGACATTCAAACTTTCTCCAAAGAAAGCATTCCAAAAAGTTTGTCCAAGACATGACTTCCCAAAATGTTGCAGCAGATTGTCCTTTGTACTGTAAAATAAATGCGCAGAAGCAAAGGTAAGCAAAAACCTGTGTTTAGTTTCGGGGCATGCCAGCAAAACGGTATGCATCATAGTTGTGAGTCCGAATCCACATATCGATTTTCCTTCGACGTGAAAAATACAATAATGCACGCAAGTTCAAGCAAACATTTTAGTTGGTCTCTTTTGTGGCATTGGTTCAACCATCCGGACAAGTACTTCCTTAGATCTGGGAACCCGTCTCAAGTTCAGACGGGAAAGAAAGCAAAACATGTAAAAACCACACATGCATGTTTTTCAAAACAAGGGTATACCTAAATCATCCTTTCCATAAACCCTTTATATGAATAAACCAACCGTTTTGGAGGTTCCCTATCTCAAGAAATGACCACATCTCACATCCATTCTTAAAGCCGTAAGATACCGATGGTCTCCTGTGCGCATTTCCTAGCATTCCATACCACCAAGCGCAGCTGGCACCTTTCGTTACCAAGCCATTGGCCGGTGTAGGTGTTTCCACTTCGGAAACGATACCTCAATGCCGTTGCGGTTCAGGCAGCTGCGGCCACTTTGAGATGATTATCCATCTGGAGAGCACACAGTGAAGTGGAAACAAAACAACAGTATCTAAGTAGTTCTACCACTGTCTATTTGCCCATCTTTTCATCCATTCCTTCATCCATTCCTTCATCCGTTCCTTCATCCATCCATCTCCATCCCTCTATCCACTTCCATCCATTGAACATGTTCGCACAAGTGGCAACTTGAACTCCCCAATACCGCCTGGCCCCACTTTCCGTCTTCAACACTCCAATCTTCTCAGCTAGTCCGAAAGGAAAATGATTCGCCCAGCCACAAGGGACGTTCCTCCACCTCTCGTCTATCTCCTCAAGGTCTCCAAGGCAGCCATGACACATTGACCCTGGCATCACCCCTGAAACCGGTCCGATATGGATCCTTTGTCTGCACTGACCTAGCAACGAATTTCCCACGGCATCTATCCATGGCAGGGATAGTGCCAGGAGTCGGGTATTGACAAGGCAAATGTCGCTACGAGTGCCAAAATCTTCCAAAAGGCTCTTGAAACGGCAGATCCGGAGGGCCCAAATAATAACAATAATGATAGCAATAGTAATAAGAGGCACGAAAACAAATGATAAGAATAAAAAAAATAAACATAATAAGAATACTGTACACCATTCACTATTTTTACCAAACATCCTAGCTCCGATGTGTTCTGATTCTCCAAAGGTGAGTGGTGTATCGATATCTCCCAGCCGTACATCCGAACGGATCCACTTGGAACCGTTCGGATCCTCTGGTGGCGCTCCTTGTGGCAGGGACAGCAACTCCTCAAGATCTTGATCAAAGTACCTCAGACTTTCTCAGCGCGGATCGAGATCTATGGCTTCAGCCATGAGTCTAATCATTGGTGAACAATGCCATCATTAACCCACCATCAACGGCATCACTGAACCAGTATTGACCAGCAACTGATCCTTGAAAAAGTGTGAATCATTATTTAATCACTGTAACTAGGTACTATTTCTATCCAATTCTTAACCTGTAAAAAATATCTCAACCATGTATGTATAAATATGAATTAATAAACATAACATAAGAAACTCCATCGTTGATGACCACATCGGACACGGCCGCTGCGCACGTGTTGCTCAGAATGCCGCTATTGCCAGGCACCTGACGTTGCTGGAAGATTTTCAGGGCTGCTTGCTCTACAACCGGACCTCAACACTCGGGTCATGGAGGTTGGTGGTTTCACCTGAAGAATATGACTCAATCAATCCCAAAGCTTGGGGATAATAACTTTAAGTGTTTAAAACCAGCAACCAGTAAAGTGTGGTGATTTACAAGCTGGTGGGTTTGGATGTTTCCTGGTTGAGAATGGTGATTGACAACGCAGATTTAGGAGTTGTTACCACTACATCACCCTTCACAGCCATGGTGAGTACGCTGCCAACCAAAATTAATTACAGTTACAATGGTTGGTGATTAACAACCATGATGATTAAAAGCTCTGAATGGTTTTAAAAAGACTCATTAATCAAATCATGGTGATGACAACAGGCAAAAACGTCAATAATTGATTACAACATGTCGCAAATCAACGGTTATTAATGATGGTGATTGATGGTCAATCACTCTCAACGACAATAAACGGACAAACCGGTAAGAATGTCCAAACGGGTTTCTGGATACATCGAGAGTACCCCCATGATGGCGCTGGCACCATTGACAGCCGCAGCCAAAAGGCTTCGCCTGACATGTCAGTAGAGGATCCTGTGACAGTTAGGGAGGCTACAAGCTTGACCCAGTGCAGATTTGTTAAGACACCTGTCCAGCTCCAATCAAGTCATGCATCTCTGATAGACTTTGAAGACCCTGAACTTGGCAACTGGGGCTTTGAAAAGGGAGCTGCGGTACCAGCCTTTAGGCAAATAAAAAACAACCCAATTGGTTCAGGGCCAATTCCTATCAGAAGCTCCGCTTATCTGCTCTCAGGACTCTAGTGATCCAGTGGTAGATCCTGATGCGAGGGCTGACGCCGCAGTCAAGGCATCAAGCCGCTTGGAGGTGAATGCAATGATGGGGCCAGATCCCTCAGCCATCAACGGGGCGACATACCCTGGTCCGCCTCACCATGCTCTGGAGGAGAACCTGGAGACGGACAAGACTTCTTTTCGACGAGCCCATTGAAGCATCAAAAACCATCAAAAGACCATCAACATGAATGGTACTTGAGACCTTTATCAATGTTTTTTATGTTGTTTGACCATCACGTCACTACTAACATCCATCAACCATCACATTGACCATTACTGACCATCAACCTCCATCATCATTGACCATCAGAAGTCATATCGCATTTCACCAAAGCATTTTTTTGACTTGAAAGTCTTGAGCAGGGTTGGAATGTGTGGATTGGGGTTCTACTGGTAGGTTGGCATATGAAAGTACAGCCAAGGGATTACAAACCGGATCAGGTTGCATTTACAAGAATCTTACAAAGAACGCCCAGTGTATGCAGCGTCATGAAGCATCATAAGCCATGATCAACCACGATGTTTCATCATTGTTCATGATTAATCAGCAGTAACCACGGTTGATCGCGTATGTCTGGTCATCGTCACCCCTATTCGGAACCACTATTACGCACGGTCACCCTGTATTGTTCTTGATCATTAATCAGTAAGCATTGTTAACCATTGTCAATCATTACCTATCGTTAAACATTATTCACCCTTCTTACTACCAGGTTGATAGTTGTTAATCATTCTGAGCAATTCTTGACTGTTACTATCATTGAGCATCATAAATCAACCATTATTTTCATCCGTTACTATTATTATATAACAACAATAGTCACCGTTGTCATCAACTCTTTTCGACTCTTTTCGGACTTGTCATCATAGCAGCTTTCGCGGAAATGATGTTACCAAGAAGCAGACCTTATGCCGGCCTGGCAAACGGGAACGGGACCATGTCCTTGGTTGAGTTAAGACTCTGGATGTGGTGAGCCTCAAAGTACTCCTCAATGATTCGAGTAACCCCCCTAGGCACCCTCAAAGGGATGCAACTCAACCAGAACTTGATCCTCCACATGGATGGCCTACGGTGTTTTGCCCTCCATTCTGAAAAAGTATGACGAATCAGGGTATTCCCGAAACGTCCAAAACTGCTGATCAAAGCTGGCCAATTCGTGGTTGTTTCGTCATCTACAGGTCGCCACATGCGAAGATTGCCTGACTTGCCCTTGTGACAAATCACCCCCAGCTTCTCCGTGACCACTTGGTAGTGTATCAGAAGTTCTAGCCAGCTGACCCATCGAACTGGAGATTCCTGATCACTCACCGTCGCAAACCACGACAACCACTCTTCATAGCCAGACTGTCGAAAATGATAAGGCACACAGCCTTCAACATGTCGGATAATTTCTTGCACTGCCAGCGGGTCATCCGGAACTTGGTGCTGTTCATGTTCGTCATCGGCGACCATGGGAGACGGACCATGATCAACCGACAATTTCCCAACTTGTGCCATGTATGTAAGAAGGGCCTTGTGATGTTTTCGTTGATGACTCACCTCACACAATGCCTGCCTGTGCAATTGAAGCACCTCTTCTGGCAATAGCAGTGCTGCTTGTTGCGCATACCAGTCTGCAAAATCATTGCCACGACTTGCCCATCGAACTGGTTCACCACTGTCGCCAACATCCTGGTGGGAGTAGATGTGTACAATGGAAATACGGTCTCCAACTTGTAGAATCAAAGCTTGAACAACGCCCCACAAGTCATCATCGGCTGACAATTCATCCATTCCTACGTCACCATCTGTCAGAAGTCCCCGCAGTTTCTTCACTACCAAATCATTATCGCAAAAAATGAGACCTCCACAAGAGAAGGCGACACAGAATTGTAGGACCCCAATGACAGCAATGATCTCTGCTCGCACCACTGTTTGCCAACTTCCTGGAACTCCACCATGTCCTCCTAGCTGAAAATTCCAGGTACCGAAGGTTGCACAACACCAGGCCCACGAAGCCAAACGGCATGTGCGCACTTGCGGAGCCATAGCTGCTCCGTCGGTGAAGATAGCATAGTGCATACCGGCATGTCCACGGACGTAAAACCTGTCAGTGGTGTCTGGAATCTGCAGCAAACTCATCTGGAATTCTTGCACCACCGGCGGAAACGTGGCCCAACCCCTGTGACGTGTGCATTCCGGTTGACAGTCAAGCCATCGGAAGAAATCCTCATCCAGCATATCCCGGAGCCTCTGTGTATGTGAGCAGCGCCAGTGTCTGTGTTCTAACGAGTCGAACTCACCACAGAATTTGCAAACCCAATGAGCCCTATCAACACGATGTGCTTGACCTGTCTGATCGGCTGTGATGAACGTCCCTGCAAGCAGTGCCCGAAGCAACCCTACTTCTTCAACATCAAGGTGCTGCAAAGATTTCTGTGTCATAGCTGCATCGACCGCCTGCAGGCCGGCAAATCCATGACGACCACTCACCTTCCTGCCAACACTTGCTTGAAAGCTCAGCACCAACCTACTTTGCAGTTCTTGGAAACACATGTGGTAAATTTGGATTACCCTTTGTTCATGATCCAGCCACACCGCATCACCAACCCACTTCCAAGAGACCCGCTCTAAACGATCAAAGAGGACTCCCAATGGGCCAGGAACTCTCTGTCTGTCTGGAACGTCTGCAATGTCACATGCATACGCTGCAAAGACACTCTCTGGGATGGCCTTCCTAACATGCCGGATGCATTGCATGAGAACATAGCACTCTGGGTCATGCATCGGATGCACACAAAGTCCTAGGTAAATACTAGCATTACACCCTGCCTTGGTCATCCGAAGGCTTTGCAAAGCTGCGGTGCGCAACTGAGTCAACGTACCATCGGCAACATGAACTCCTGGGCAGGCATGTAGAGCACTGGGCCATGCTTTCATCCGCAACACTTTATGTTTCATCTGTCTAGGAGCAAAGGACCTCCCGAGGCGGTCCCACATGGGTTGCAAAGCATTGCATTTGTCCAGCAATGTACGGCATGTGAGTTGCTTGGTAAATTGCATGTGACCCCCAAGGTCCCTAGTAGCTGAGACTACAGGTGTGTCTGTGCTGCGCAATTGGCGACGATGCTCGGTTGTGAGAGCCCACACCATCGCCTTGGAAGCATCCATGGTGAGATCTAACATCGACGCAAAGGCTTGCAACTGAGTCAGGCCACCCTGCAAGACATCCGGATCAGAACAAGTGACTTCCCAGTTATCTATGTAGCTCCACAACCGGACACTTGGTGATGCCACTGTCATATAGGTATGCAAAGCTATGTTGGCAAGCAGCATCGCTCCTACTGAAAGGCAACACCCCTCAGCAAATCCGGTGGTCGACACCACTCCTCTGCTCACCTGACCACGGATCATGAAATGTCTTTCGAGGCCAGTGAGCAGTCCCATCCATGGTTTTACAATTTCAGTGGCGACACCTGTGATGACTGCAGTACCTACCAACGGGACACGGGGCAGGCAATTGAAGGCCTTGGTGATGTCTGTGATTGCACCGCACAATCCTTCCTGGTCAAGGAAAGCCTGTTCAATTTGGGATTGAACTGCATACCACACTGTCATAGCACTCTTGGCATTTGCACTTCCACACAGGGTACCAGGAAGGAAACTCTGGAGATGTTGAAGCATTTCGCGGCCTCTCAATGATGACCACGTGCGGTAAACCAATGGGAGTATGGTGATGGGACGATAACCATCTACAGTTTCAGCCTGTGGAGTTTTCTGAAGACTGAAGATGGCTCCATGTAGCAGTTGTTCCGGCCAGATCCCTGTCCTTTCCACTTCATTCAGCAGTTCTATCAGCTCCTGTTGCTGCGCAAAAGGCAAATGAACTAAGTCGGCACGGTCAACGCCGTCCATTCCACCTGCCGCCTTCGCTGGTTTGCGTTGAACTTCTGCAATCCAACGCTCCACGGTGAGGGGCTCGACCTTCATCGGCTTGAGGGGAATTGCAATCTCCAAAAACTTGAGGATATGGTCCCACTGATCCGAGGACATGTTTCGATGCTTGTCCCATCGCTGACTCCATGCCGCAATGAACATTTCAAACATCTGATCGACACTTCCAACTGGAGCGGCTTGGGAAATGACCTGGCCCTCCACCAAAGAGTGGGGTTGTTGAAACCACAACTGGTCCTCTTCACACACTTCAATCATCAAAGGTCCTTGATCTCCCTGGATAGGAACTGCTGGATCGAACCCTTGGGCATCTTCCACGATCACTGAACCTGCATCCGGTACATCGACAATGGTGGTCTTCTTACGAATCAACAGTGTTTCAACTGGCATGGGTCCCACATCACGCACATCCTTGAAAATAGCATAAACATCGTTTTGATATTTCTGCTTACAAAAGGCATGACATTTTTGTTTTTGAATCGATTCCAAATGGGCAAGAACCACTTCCATGTTGGTCTGGATGGCTCGGAGTACTGCTGCCGAGGGCAGTGAGTCATCAAGCAGGATAGGAGCATCCTCTGTGACAACCGGTCTGTGAACCCACCATACCTTAAAATTGGGACGAAAACCAGATGCGGCCAGCACTGCTCGCCAGACACTCCATGCATGCTGTCTTCGGGCATTAGATGGTTTGTCCCCAAAAGCTTTGAGCACCCGTTGCAAGTTGACCAACCTTCGGATTTGCAGAAACACACCTTTGATCAACCAAGTTGGGCTCGACTCACTGAGGGTGGGCTCTCCCTGCCTGGAAGCTCTCACTGTTATCGGCTGGGCCTTCTTGTATTGAATAGCCTTCACACTAGCCCGTCCTCGCTGATGACTCAAGAGTCCCGGAAGTTTCTGCGATCTTCTCCATCGATCAACGTCATCCTCATACTTCTGCCAGATTGCCTGGTATTTGTCTGTGACTGTGCATGGAGTCCCATCGATCGGACAGTCAGTCTTCACACCAGCGGTCATCAGACATGGGGAAAACCGACCATCTGAAAGACAGGCCTCCTTGCCTTGCACATAGTGTTCCTGCCAAGCTTCCTTGTACTCTTTGGGGAACTCGATTCGAAGTGGTTTGGGCCACACTGGTTCATACGGAACACCACCGATCTTCTGAAGCTGGACTCTGAGACACGCATGATCAGCAAAGATGTCTAGCATGACTTGGGCAGCAACTACCCGCTCCTGCAACATGGGGCACAACATGAGGTAATCTTTGCGTGTAGCACCTTTACATGTAGCAACCGGCGCTATGCCCCATCTGGCCTGAATGACGTCTTGGATGTCTTGCCATCCAATGGACCGAAGCATCTGGAGAAATTCACATTTGTCCGGTTCCATGTTCCAGTCACCTGCAAGGAACTTGGGTCCTGCAAAAGGCATGACTTTGGTGGACAACTCTTGAAGCAAAGCATGCGTGGCTTCTCGAACTGATGCTTTCCAACTCTGGTACGAATACCCATAGCACACTCCTCCTGTCACCCAATGACCATCAACCATAATATGGGCAGCATGAATCCTGCCAGTCGACCACTGAGCATCTTCCCATTGTCCCCCCACCTTACGATGAGGGTGAGCAGTGACAAACCCAACTCCACTATGTTTGCCTCCGGTGCAAAATCGGGAGGTAGACTTTGGTGCTACCGGACTGCCACCTGAAAACTGCCATCGACGGTTGGAGGCTTTCAGTTCCTGACGGAACTTTTGCTGTCCCACTGCCGTCAGGTGCGTCTCCGAAATGGCCACGATGTCAACACCGACCTCTGGCAACATGTATGCTTTATGTGCTATGCCTGATGGATTGATTGCCGCGAGATTCCATGTCTCTGGACCTGGATTACATGCCTCGCCAACCCGAAACATGTTCAAAAGCATTGCTAAACTGAAAAAGGTCCTCATCAACCAGGGCTTCATGCCACCTGCGGACCTGCGAGGTGGCCGCCCACCCCTTCACTCCATGAACTTGCCACGCTTGTTCAGCATGGCTTCAATCTTGTCCAGCTGCTCCGTCATCTTTTGGTCTACATGCTGACGAAACAATCTACCCTGGTGATCAACCTGCGCTTGCAACTCTTGGGTTGTCGCAACTTGTTGCTGCTGTCCTTGCTGAAGCTGGCGAATCTGAGCTTCCATGGCTTGGAACCTTGGTTCGTAATCCGGCAGCATTTCAGCATCCTCCTTGATTTCCTTGGCGAATTTGGCTGTCAATCTATCTTCCATCTGCTTCAGTTGCGACTGACTCACTGCATCCACCACAGGCTTAGCAGCACTTGGCAATGCCGCGGCTGCCTTGGCCCAGGGATCACCAATGTCAAGGTCTTGTTTCTGCAAGGAGCGCTTGGTCAACATGGATGCTTCAACACGTGGGATGCTGGGAACAGGAGCATCATTGGCTACCCTTGGGACAATGATCACATCGCCATGGGACATCGTGACGACCGACACAACTGGGTCATCTTTTGCTTTGGCCATCCACAACAAACCCTTGCCACACACACTCTGTCCCAACGGGTGCAAGGGCACCGCAGACCACCTCCATTCACTGAACTGCTTTTGCAAATTGGCACGAGTGGTACCCCAGGGCAATGGACCAATTTGAAACATGCGAAGGCCTGACTCACCAAGGAAAGGGGAATCTTGATGGAAGAACCTATGGACTTCCTCTCCATCACATTTCTGAACCTTAAGGCCATATCTCTTGTGAACTCGAATAACAAAGGCAGGTTTGGGGCTTCTGTTGCCAGCTGCAACTGCTTCCACATGACTGAGTCTAGGGAGCCAGACCGTGTGATGGTCTTCACTTTGCCGTCTGCCATCTGGGGACCTCGGTTCGATATAAAAGCCATTAGTGGCAGCTTGCTGCTGCAACTGCGGGAAGACATCAGCCCGAATCCTGGCAGAGCACGAGAACATGTCTGCTTCCTCCGGTTTGGTTCGCTTATACTGGAACGTCAAAAACTCCCGGTTCCACACATCCAACAACGGCTCTGATTCCATTGGGTCCTCACTCTTGTGCCAAGCACCACATTGGCAGTTTTGCTGCCGGCAAACCGCAAGGAAAGGAGCTTGTGCCAACACATGCTTGAAGGGTGCTGCTGTGACATGATGCCACGGTTGAGCAACCTGATCGCGAAACACCAGCATCTTCACAGTAATCACTGCGACCTCATCCAAACTTGGAACCATCGTTGGACGTGCTCTTGCAATGGTTTGTTTGCCCATCTGGATGGCAACTGCACTGATCAGGATGGGTTCTCCGGTCAAACGACATTGAGCTGGGAACCTCCAAGGCTCTCCATGTGCTTTAATGCATGCCGGAGATGGATTCACAAGCAAGAACAAGAGTCCTTCCTGCGACAACGAACCAGGGCCTTGCTGGATGTATGGCTGCGCTTCATGTTCGTCCCCCACAATGATGCCCGTTCTGGTGTGGGCAAGTTGCTTCAGCTCTAGTTGTTGAACTGGTTTGCCCTCGGAGTCTATAAACACACCCGTGGGGATGTGAATGTCACTTGGACTGATCTGCATATCTGGCGTCTGGGGGGAGCCTCTTTGCTTCTGTTTCTTGTTCTGACGTCCCAATGACTCACCTTTGGACTGTCTGTCTTTGATCACAGCTGACAGTTCATCTGGGAGAATCAGCTTGTATGGTGGGCTACATCGATTGGCGATTGCCTTGATCTGTTGCCAGGGTCTAGGAGACATCAATGCACGCTGCACTTGTTCTGGCCCAAGCTGCTTCAATGCTTCCTCTGCTCGTGATAGGGATTGTGCTGGCGGCACCCCATGGGATCGCAACAACGTGGCCATTGCAACATGCAAATCATCGCCATGTCCACCCAACTCACACCGTTTCAATTCGGACCCATGCCCCCGCAGCAAGACATGCTGCCAGAACAGATATCGCCATGACGCTGCAGCGTCCGAACTCATGATCTCCGATGCTTGACGAACTCCCAGTTGCTTACACGCCCATGTGAATGCTTGGAATCCACAGTCATCTTGGAAGTTGACAGGTAGTTTCCCCTTACCTTCAACTGGGGTCTCAGGAAGCAAACCACTAATCAACTTAGCACCTTCATCTGTCGTTGTGATCATCGGTTGAGTCGGATGCAGTTTGACGCATGGGATCCAGTGGTGCTGAACCAACAGCATCGACACCACAGGCATATCTGACACGGCACTCATTTGGTCAACCCAATCCTGACACCGAAGGCCACAATCCTCAAAGGAATCAAGCAACAGGGGTGGAATAACTTGCGCAGCTTCTTGGGCTACAAACACTGACAGATAGTATTCCATCTCATCATCCGCAACACTACCTCCCTGGCACAGTACTGACACAGCACGTGGCATCTCTGCAAGGCTATCTTCTGTGGCCCAATTGGCCCTTGGCATCTGCTGGTCACTCTTCATGAGCACAACACACTGAGAATTTGCCACCAGGTCTGAATCTGACAGAGGCTGACCAACAACATTGTATGCACAGAGTTCCTGTTCTTGCATGCTGACGCAACTGGCTTCTGCACTCTTCAACATGGCAATGGGTGACTCATCTGTCACTCGATACGCACTAACTTGCCCTGTGATCTGGTTGACCACAACTGCGTGACATTGAAGCACGTCATGGGGCGACACTGCAATGCATGGAAAATGTTCGAGCACCTCATGATTCGCTACCTCTTGCCTGGAATCAGCACTTGCTTCAGGTGACTCACACTCGGTGGGTGTAACTTCATCTTCAATCGCCAGCAGAGGCACATCATGCGGTTCTGACATGCATTCAGTGGTAGGCGACATCTCCCCAACTGGGACTACATATTCAGCTGCATGCTCTGAGTCAACCCGAGATTCCGCTACCTCTCCATCTGGTGAGTCAGGAACAGGCAAGTCACTTTCTGCATGAAATGAGTCACAATTGATACGCAACTTCTTGGTGGGTCGAACTGTCTCATCATCATTTGCTGGAAGTCTGACCGGAAAACCTGGGGTAGCTCCTGGGATGTCAACAGTCTGAGTGACACCTTCTGCTGGTTCCCCACTCCTCATGTCATCCAACACTGCAAGAATTTCTCCATCGGACACTTCCTGCGCAATGGGATCTGGCAATGTCAAAGCCTTGGTAGATAGAGGTGCCAACATGATCATCACATGCTCCTGAAAGTGCTTCATGGCCAATGTATGTTCAGAGGGTGGCAGCACAAATTCATCCCGCAACCCAAACAGGTCATGCAGCAAGTCATACAACCCTGTTCCAACAAGTTGGGGAGGCTCAGTAACAAACCCGATTTGCTCCACATGTCGACGGATGCATGAGAAGATCCAACAACTCTGCACTGGTGACGCAAGTTGTCCCACAGCTGCCAAGTGCAAGCGTGCATCCCCATCAGGAATGCGAACCGGGAGGCCTACCAAAATCGCCGTTTCCTGAGGATCTGGATGTCTGAATGACACATGTCCTTCTGGACTGACCCGTTTGATGACAGTCCCGAAAAAGCCTCGTTTCTCCAGCCTGGATTGTGAGAGTCCTCGGGCCCTACATCCACACCTACATGCTCCTAACTGGTTTCCCCACGAATGCAGAGCTGTTGGGAACGTGGCATGCCGATTGGCACAAATCTGATCCATGTTGGTACCCAGCTTGGCCAGCTGAGTCAATTCAAACTCCTGGAGTTGCAACTGCGAGGCTATGTGGTCTGGGACATCACGAAAATCATCCATGACATCACTGACAACTGGAGTTCTCTCATACCGTGGCAGCGGGGACAAAGGAACACGGCCACATGCTCCATGAGAAAGAACACACCACCATCGTTTGCGATTACTTGGCCACAGCGATGCAACATCAAGGATGATTTCTGACTGTTCAAACCCAGTAGCATCACGAAACTGTTGCAGACATGTTCTTACCCATGGATAAGATGGTGCCTCACTGACGCACTCAAGAACAATGATGGGAGCATTCAACATGTATGAAACCCACAAGGTCCAAGGCAGGGTCATCGCCCTCTCATCTAACCCTCCTTGACGGTCACCCCCCTGACTGAAGCTCTGGCAGTTGAAACCCACTCCCACTGGAGTCGACTCCGGTGCAGCGTGATGCATCTGAGCAATGACATCCAACAGGGACATGTCTCCTTCAATCACGGGTGCAGAGGATAAACTGCGCAGTAGATCACAAAATGCCGATTGCTTCTCATTGCATGCTTTGACGTTGAACTTGGCATATGCTGCCCCACAACCCATGCCACCGATTCCAGTGCAAAACTCCTTCAAAGAGAACAGTGATTGTGGGGTCACATGCGACAATTGAAGGACATGGCTCAAATCATCATGAATGAGCCTCACTGAACCATGAGTGCGATCCACCCGAACATTCAGCAAACTCAGCTTGTGCGCTTCCTGGGGCAGCTCAGCTTGCAGAATCACCTTTTTGCGAGAAAGATGAGTGCACACAACATGACCATCTGGATTCCACATCTGTAATTCCACTCGCATGCAGACCCGACTCCCATGCTTCAATTGGTGCAGAAGTGGTTCATACACTGGCAATCCGGAATGGGGACCATCCCGAAACAGAGGAATCCGCAAGAAGTCACGCATGGCACCACCCATGTTACACGACACAAGTAGACGACCCGCTCCGGTTTGGCTAGCACCAGCTCACCTGTCTGGTAGGACCCTGGAGCCAAAAGCTTCGTTGTCATCAACTATTCTTCGCCACCAATAAAGCCGGTCCTAGAATCCACCACCGAAGGCAGTGGCATGTGGTCATACCCCCAGCAGTTTGAGCTGGTTAGTTCACCCCCTGTGGTAGTTGAGGCAAGCTAACTTAGCTGTGAACCAACTCATCCTACAATCACAACGCAGCGTGATGAAGCACCAGCCAAAACCTGCTATGTTTATGTCAAACATGAAGAATTACACCAACTCTTAGTTGGTTAGGGGCTCATAGGCGGCCCACGTGGTGCCAGCGGCATCACCATAGATACACCGATTCAGGTGTTTACCCAGAGTTGATCAATTGTCGTAGTATGGAACCAGCAAATCCTGGTGGATAATTATAGTCTTTGGAAGCTGCTATAAATGTAATCATGGCTAAATGGAATATACAACAGGGGATCAACAGGAACCGGTACAGGATAATTCTTTGAGCTGAAGCTGCCATTCTGCAGATCTTCATTCCACTGCAATGTCAGTTGCCTCTGCGTCATGACTGGTCGACTATGGCATTTTGGGATAATTAATTGAAAACGACTGCTTGGGTCCATACACCCACAAAGTTCATATGAAAGAATTAGGATGATCCATTTTAACCAGTGGCATGGTCATTCCGGAAACTCACATGATTGGAAATCCATGATTGTTAAATCCGTCATCTTATGATCTGCTGGCCACTTGGCAACTTGTTCGTCAGTTCATCCTAGTTGTCATGGTGGCTGATACCTCCATTGCAATTGTTTTAAGTGGCTAATAGTGGCTATATGGCAAATCCATCTAATCCCAAAAACACTAAAAAATCTACCGCTATATTTTTTTGTAGCTATATGGCTGTGGGTCAAAACCCTGTACCCCTGGTTCCCCTATCACTAACCATTGTTTTCCCTATTGTTGTTGATGATTATCCCCCATGAAATTGGTTGGTTAATATTGACCCATAGCCATATGGTAGATCCGTCGAATCCCTTAGTGGCTGAAAGTCACCAAGTTCTTGAGACAACCAACACATGTGAATCTGCCCCAAGCCTGGCACGCAGGCTTTCGACACTTCATCTGCCGACTGCCCTGGATCCGGGAGTGGTTCAGGCCCCCAATAGAGGGGCCCTTGGATGCTATCTGGGCGTGTCATTCGCGGTTTTTTCCAAATGTGTTTTTCATTTTTTGTTGGTTTCTAGTCTCTTTATGTTTCTTTTTCAATGTTTTTGTTGGTTTCTAGTTTCTTTATGTTTCTTTTCAATTTTTTGGTGGTTTCTAGTTTCTGTCTTTTTATTACCGGTACAAAGTGTATTTGCAGTATGAACTTCTGAGGTGCTTGAGAACAGAAAAACTATGATACACAATTTTACATTCCAACTCTGCCCAAACATGTTTGTGTGAATCACCAGAGATTGGTTTGTTGTCCTACAAATCATCCGAATATACATGCCTGTATCATCTGGCTCCAGAATGTTATACTCTTCAGAATTTTCCTCCTATTTGATTGCGCGACAATTTCTACAATTCCGCGTGTGCTTTTCATTTGTTGTCAATCGCCAGTTCAGTGTTGATGAAACTCATCTTACGTGGCAAGTCTTTCTCTATTTCTCTTTTTCTCTTGACAAAATGGAACTCTCCATCAGTTCTGAAGAGAAAATATGGGCGTTTCCCCAAATAGGGGACACCCAAATCATCCTTCTGCGCTAGTCATTTATAGGCAGTAATAAACCAATGGCTTAAGACACCCCCATATAGAGGTGATTGGGAGGCTGTGCATCCTGGTGAGTCCTCGTAAACCTGGCCGAATGACCCGGCACCAACGTGATGCAAAATGTCAGGGCAAGGGAGGCTACATCGCGGAGCCCGCAGAATGACCCGAGAACAAACGTGGATGGGCCTTCTGGCTTGGATAAAGCAAGAGAGGAGCCACCCAGAGCATCAGCATGTTTTCGTTGGGCGACAGGTGGGGTAGATCCTTGTGCCCACACCAGCCTAGCACACCAACACAAAAACAACTGTGAATCGAACTGTGGAAGCATGAGTTGAAGCAGTCGAGCGGTGCCTTGAGCGCCAAACGAAGTGAGAATAGACACTGGCCTATTATAGTTCCCTCCTCCCATGGAAGCATGAGTTGAATCAGCTATTTGTCCTGAATTTTATGAGCTTTGTGCATGTTCTACAATGAAAAAGAAACAATCTTGTCAGCACAAGAAAATACTCCCATCCTGCCATCCTGGTAGTGCATGAAAATGCACACCCGTATAACGCCGCTTTCTGAGGAAGAAATGGTATTTTGTTGACAAATCATGTTGTTGTGTGGATCCTGCTGA
>VSDK01011582.1:69919-86116 GCA_009767595.1 Symbiodinium kawagutii | reverse complement strand
CTGCTGAAAATTACTACTGGTTTGGTCCCCTGAACCCTTGGGTTCTGGTGGACATGGACATCAAATGTGTTTTTCACGTACGCAAGCAGTTGATGTTGATCAACTCTTCTGTTGAGGCCAGAGCCTCTGAATCTTAAGCAACCCGACATTTGCAATCCATATGTGCGCAGACCAGTCCATGTGCACGAATTCGGAAAGCATCTTGATCCATATGAGCCAAGACCCTCTAGCTCCAACATGCCCCCCCCCACACAAAAGAAAAACAAAAAAACATCTTTGGAAAGTGCACCTAACCCTCCTTTTTTTTAATGGGTAGCTGTGTATTGCCCGTGGGCCCCCTGCGTCCAAAGCCATCACTTCATCCTTTCGCTTGCCATATACCCTACTGTGGGTTAGCATTGCTTTTTTAGCTTCTCCACCCATGGGTTACACTCTGGCAATCCCCAACCTGGAAGCTGAAATTCACCATTTTTGTCGGAGAAACCGGTTTTCGACCATTGAAAAAATTGTGAATTTTCTACTTCCAAGGAGCTTCCAGGGGCAGGGACAGCCCGGTTGTGTCACACTGGGCAGTGGCAACCCTTGGCTTCAACGATGCCGGATCCACGTAGGCCGCAACTGGAGCAGTCTTGCCCCATCCGCCGGCCCTGAGGCTGGAGAGGCAGTCATCGTAACGGATGTGTGCGCAAACCCATGCAAATATCTATATACGTAAATATATCTTTCTTTATATTCATATCATATCTTTGTAATCTTTGCACATAAATGCATATGTGATATGCTATACTATGTTGATGCATTCGGGTTCGGGCGGGGTCAGTGGATTAGCTGTTCCAACATCCAGCCACCCATGACGCTGCCAGATCCAACTTGTGGTGCCTTTTGGTCCATCAACAGTCGTGCTTTCTGAAACCTTAGGCCTTAAGCTCACCCAAAACCCCAAAATCCGCAAAGAAAGATGTAGATGCTCAATGAAGATTCGCTCGAAACCCACAAACTCCATTTGTGTAAAAAAATGTTTCATTTATCAATTAATATTGATAGCGCATAGTCATAAATATTCTGACGATTTCTGGCCCCTGGGGTTATCACATTGGGACCTTCCCGTCAGGCCTCAGCCTCTCAGACCATGACTCGTTGCGCTGGGGATGCTGCAAGGTATCCCAAATGACTCGTAGAAATTCTTTTGGATCCATGATGATCCATGGATCATATCCATGATCAATGATGATGATCGATGATGATCCATGAATCGTCCATGATGATCCATGATGATGATCCATGATGATCCATGATGATGATGCATGATCCAGGATGATCCATGGATACTTTAGACTCTGGACCCAACTTATGATCAGAATCAGGGAGCACCTTGCCATGCATCAGCCTTTAACCTCCCTCCTACGCCAGGCAGCTCAAAGTTAAGATGACTCTTTGGCAGGCAAAGCTACCCCATGGTTCCAGTTACCATGAAATGGTAGGGAACCAGCTGGTTTTTACCATTGCTGTGACTGGGGTTGGTTTTGGAGGGGAAACCAAATTCTGGGCATAGCCGCCATCTGAAAATGAGATGAGAGAAACTGTCTCTGGGCACTTGCCAAATGTATCCAAATGTGAGTAGAACATGCCTTTAAATGCTGTCAGGAGCAGGGGTTCTGCTTGCGTGGGCCCGTCTTGGAGTGACTGAGCCAGAAAGCCGATGCCATGCCATCGCTCCATGCACTTTCAACTGAAGCTTGTCTGGTTTCTGCAGTTTCAACCTGAAAAAATCGTGGTCACTCAGCCAACTATTCTTAAATATCTGGAAACATGGGAAACATTGGGAAACTAAAAAAAGTTCAAAGCTACCAACTGGTAATCATTGTATCTCAGCTTGCAAGGTGGCAAATTTTCCGAGGATGCCCCGCACCCTTGCTTTCAACACCCACGGTTACTCACAATCCCACGTGGTTCGGTTGTCTGCAACATGTCACTCCCAATCATATGCTTTGTTTACCACAATTGAAAGCCAGTCCAAAGTCCAAACATGTCCAAGCCCTACATCTTCCACTTGCCAGAGCAATGCTTAGGCGTGGCTCAAATAGAATAAATAGAGAGGCAAAGCAACAACAAATTGAAATTCGGTTCTGAGGAAGCCAACCCATCTTAAAAGTTTTCAGCCTAGCCACCTGAAGAACGATGAAGTACGCTCATGAACCGTGTTGCAGGGCCTGCACCTTTTTGTCGAGCCCCACTGTGCAGCGCGTCTCCACATACGACTATAACACTTACACGTGCAAGTTCTTGAAACTTTGACGAAACAATTTGCAAAGCAGAACATGGTCAAGTAGCATTGTGGTTTCCAAATGTTGGCAGCGCCAAAGAACTGCACGACTAATTGACCACTGGAAAGGCTGTTTGCTGCGACGGGTCCACAGCTCTCCTCCACCCTGCTTAAAATATCTATGTATGACAGCAATGGAAGAGTTTGGGGCTAGAGCATACAGTGATTGACCAGCATAGGTGGTTCTGTGACCAAGATGTGGCTACAATGGCAACCAAAATGGTTGATATTAATAATTGTGAGAATAAAGGAAGCACACACTCACGTACACATGACTAGGTCTGGGATCACAAGTGCTTCCAGCATGGCATCAAGAGGTCTTACCACGAGGCACAAGGTTATGGGTTCAACCAAGGTTCGCAAGTAGATGCATAGCGCAACATGACAACAACTCCCCATCTCACCGTTGTGGAGGCCCAAGTCAACAAGCATTCACATCTGCTGTAAGGCTGGACCCTGGCAAATGGACCCACCGTTCGTGTGTGCAAACTCAAGATCAGATGAAAACTGACAGCGGGTCAAAGCTTGAGTATACCTCAAGCAAATCATCTCAAGGGAAACCACCCATGCCATATTGATCCTCTGGACCTCCTCCTTGCGCTAGGCACCAGGCAATGTTGTAAAAGACGGTCCAATCTATACACTAAATGCTTGCATCAGCATCATCTTGGAGGTTCATCTGATCTTGACGTGGAGACTAAGTTGTGCCGCACAGTTTGTTCATTGGCGATCTCCCACGCCGTTTTGTCGGCAGCAGGAAGGGTCTCTGCGAATTCACGCATCTGGTTGGTATCCGAACCTCAGGAAATCACAATGTGTGAGCTGGGAAAGGGAGATATGATGTCGTGCTGCTGCCGCACGTGGGTACGCCTAACAATCCCAAAGAATAATTTTTACACGAAAACTCATCAATCTCTGGCGAATCATCTTGGGTGTGCATCATGTTCTCCTTTACCCCAGAACCACGTTCTGTGTGAAGTAGGACTATGGATTCAGAGTGCATTTCAACAGACACACCGTTCGCCGCACAAACTGCCATGAGGCTCCAACCAAACCCACTGAGTAGGCTTATAGTCGTATCAATATGATGTCAATATGTATCAATCACTTGCACAAAGAACTCAAATAGACCTTTGTTTTGACCCTTTCCTAAAGGCACATTCTTCGTGTTCCAGCTTCTGGTAGAAGTAGTGCCAGTTGTGGGGTAAAGCTTACGACAAGGCACACTATTGCAGCTTGCGGCACAGGCCCATCAATGTATTCCCCTACTGTTGAGCCGGTTGAACTGGTCCATGTCATGACCGAGGGTAATCTGCTCGGGTTTACCATTTCCCCCAACCGTCATCATTCCCCCAAGATTTCACAGTCCACCTGTGATGCCCCATGCGATCCAGTTTCTTCTCCAGTAGTAATAAACCAACCATTTTTGGGGGCCCCAAACTGGCTTGAGAAGCCAAAGCCAGCTTCAGACGCCAAAACCACTGACTCACCAACCATCAGAACTGGAGGCCTTGGCAACCCCACTGGATCAATCTCGATTCAGCTGCATCCACCGCAGTGATGGGGAGTTTCCGCTGGGACTCCTGGTGTCGTCTCCCCGTGGGTCTAAATGTGCCACCAGTGCTGCGTGGCTCCAACTCCCCACAGTTCGAAAAACTGTGGGTTTTCACTTTCCGAAGTTTATTTCTTGGGTAAAATGCTGGGAGTCAGATCTAGAGCCCAGATCACATCGCCAAACGTAAGCTCATGGGGTCGCCCAGGGAAGGTGATCAGCCAGATCGCGCCCTGCTGTTGGGGATACCCACCACTGGAAGCACACCAGGCCGTGGAGCCTCATAGGCTTGGATCCACTCAGGTGGAGTGCTATCCACCTGGTCGCGATCCAGCTGGAGCTGATTCATTGGCAAGTAATTTGGTGCGCAGAATGGGGAGGGCACCCCAAAAATGGTTGGTTTATTTATTACTATAAAAGACTATAAACGGATATTAAACTGGATGATGTGGGGGGTACCCACATTTTGAGAAACACCCATTTACGTACCATCATGAGTCACCTTGTTAAAACTTCAAGACACTTGGTGCCGAGCTATTTGCAGATTCGTCATACGACGCATCATGATTTCCACGTTGCTCACTTGAGTTGAGCATCGACAGAGAATCCGACGGCTGATTCTGTTGATTACTGCAAGTCGTTATGATTCTGCCTGCTATTCTCTGAGGTTGTAATCACTAATCTAACGACTATCAACCAGGAATTCATCAGAGAAGTGAATGTCATCCAAATGTATCGTTTTTTTCGGACTGGTCAAAGGAGTTGTGCAACCCTGATCTCTACATCCTCCAAGGTCTGTCGATCAAACTGGCGTCCGCGACCATGTCGTAGCGCGCCAGCAAAGGAGTGCGGCAATTGACCCAAGCTGCCTCGCTGTGGCAAGGAACAAACATGGGTGGCGCGCAAGCTGAACAACTCGCAGCATTTTGAGGGCCAAGGCAACAACCGTCCCAACAATCGGTGATAGCTCGCATCATCTCACATCCCAACGGCCAGTTTTGGTCATTTTTGGGATCAAGTGCCACCGGGGTAGGGCTTTCCAGGCCAAGTGAAAAGGTCATTTTTGAGGTGTGAACAGCCAGGAGGTGCTCCCTTGACCTAGGGTCATGTTCCCACCATGCCACCAGACTGGCCTTGAGAACGCTATCTGCAAGCAGCTCCCGGTCCTTCGCCAAACAGGGTCACACCAAGCTGGTGCAGAGTTGAGCGCATTCCAGGAATGTTGGGTACCCACAGACGTATACATGATGCTTACATGGAAAATATCATCATGAAATAATTATCCAAAAAGATACAGCACGCATACAGTACACGTGGTACTTGGGACTGCCCAAGCTCTGAAGTAGAGAGGGCATGAACTACAGGAAAAGAAACTCAGGACCGCAGCCACCCAGCAGCAACTCGGTTGCGTTGCTCAAAAATCACGGGCGCCCCAGCCGCCCCAAGCTGCCCTGGCGGCCATGGCAGCGCTTGGTCGCTTTTTTCGCGTGGGCATCAGGCGACCTCCTGCACTTCGATGTCCCCCATAAAGCTGACGGTCAAAACCTCGAGAGGCGGTACACAACTTGATTAGTTTCCTGGGTATGTTGTACTGAGATTTATTTTTGCAAATAAGCAATCATCATGTCTTGGGTGTGTGCAGAGGTGTTTTTGCCCATGTCTATCTTGCTATGTAATCACACATATGTTGACGTATACTTCTCAGTACTTCTCTCTATCTCTATCTTTGCAAGTATGGCAATATACCGATGCACGTTTCGAGACCGATCTTTCACTGAGTCCAGATTGGGAGTGCAAAGGGGGAATCAGAGTCTTGGCCTGTGGAGAATGCTAGTCCTCCGACCCCCTTGGCTCAATACATTTTCCCAAAAATATCAATCAAACCACCAACCAGCAGTTGTTTACTCATATTGTTGTTGCTTATTATCCCATCATTAACCACTTGATCACCTGTAGATGGTAACTGGAAAAGCAATGTGTGAAACCACCGCTGGATGACTGGGGACTAATCTCAGCAGTGCCAGCTCCCTGGTGATCCCCTGCCCTACAGGAGCAGAGTCCCTGGCCTGGCAAGTGAGCTGGTCCCCCACAGCATAGGCCTCACCAGCGGGACCCAACCGTTTTGCAGTCTCGGGGTCTTGGGCCTCTTGGGAAACGCGCAAAGGGCAGTTCAAAATTTGGGAATTTGGATTTAGGATTCCAACTTTTGAACTTTCGGAATCTGCTTTCACATCATTTTTCCGACCGAATGTATGCCGCACCGTGGTAAAAACGCTTGCTTTCGCAGTCACCAGTCGATACAGTCCATCATCAAGCCCCTACCAGGTACTGTACATGGATAGCTGGTTTTTTTCCATGGCAGCTGATGTGACGAAGATTCCACCTCCAGAGATTTCAACAACTTCTCCTCTTTGCAGAAGGCATCTCTGGACTCCATGTCCTGCAAGACTTCGACGAAGAGCTTCTCATCTTGGGTACGACTTGGTAAGCCATGCAGTTTCTTGCTTGGCACATCTTGGTACCCCTGGTGATTGGCATAGAAACACTAAGGTATACCATTGTGGGATAATGTTTCTTTACCATTAAAAAAAACCAAGGATTTTGAAGATTGATTGAGGTGGCGTCCCTTTTTATGCAGTGTGAGGATGGTACACCAAGAAACTAACTATCTTGGACCCAGATTCAGATCGAATGGCTAGAGATCAAGGTGCTAAAGTTGTGGTTCATGATTAAATGAGGAAAAGTAGTTTCCCAAGCCTAAAATGATCATTCTGGGACGACATTGATGACATGTATGGACCCATATATGCCACTGTCCAACTGGAGTTTGGTCCAGAAAGCTTTTGCAGTTTCCACTTGTATTGCGTTTGGAAGGGCAACACATCAAACCCTCTCCCGCCTGCAGTTCTATCAGAAGACCATACGGCAAGATGCTCACCACCTGCCCTGTGATTGACACCTCAGGAGGTTGCGGAGCACGTTACCGCCACTGCTAGTGCCTCCATTGCAAGTGGTGGAAATGCAACACAGACCCCCGCTAGCGCAACTGTTGCAACTTGAAATCATCTGGCAGGCAAGTTCATGATCCAGCCATTTTCTAGCGCAGTTCTGTCAGGTTCTGTCAGGTTTCAACAAAATGTCGCCCAAGCTCTTGACACTGCGGCAAATCATGACCGTGGTCCCAGCTCTGAGGCGTCTGCCTCCTCGTCAAGTCCAAAGGCCTGGTAGCAGACCAGCATCTGTGACCGGGGGCAATTCCCAAGAATTCTTTAACTGGTGGTTGAACCACCCCTATGAAAAACATATAAAACATTAGGCAACAGGCAACCAAACAAAAATGTGTTAGTACTTTTGGAAAATAACAGATGTATATGAAACCACCAACTACTCAAATTGGTAATCTCATAATCTCATGTAATCTCCAACTGTTAGCTTGCCATTGGCTCATGACTCCATTGGCAGATCATGATCTAATCCATAAACTGAAGTGAAATGTCGGGGGCACTTCAACGCGAATAGACCCAGCCCAAAGTGGGTTGCTATGTCTACGTCGCGTGCAACGCGAGGCGTGCAAGTTCATAAACGAAGGTGCCTGCAAATATGGTGGCTCAATTCTAGTAGTCTCCTACTGATCTCGTTGGCGATTTCAAGTATGATCCAAGGACACCACCAGGACTGCTCCTTGGGGCTACCACATGGCTGTGGATACAACAGCTATGTCATCCAACTGATCTTCAGGGGGCCACCAGGCACGGTGACCTGTACAACGGGATGACTTGGAATATGGACCCTCCATTGCGCGGCCCGGGGGTGAAACCACATCTGAAACAGAACTGCTTCGAGACTGCTTGGTAGTTAGCCCAATTCTAAAAGTATTGGTTGGATAATCATCCCCAGGTACTGTATGGTAAAAAATGAGAAATCGCATGAAATAGCTACAGCACCTTACAGTAATCAATCTAAAGCACCATCCCCAAAGTAGCAAAAAGATGGGGAGCGTCATCGTCTCCATCAGCAAAGTTGTGAACAACCTGGAGCTTCTCTTTGTCTTGGATTCCTCCAACTCTTTTTCGCACATTCAAATCCAACAAATCGACCAACCCGAATTCTTGGTGCTTCAACACTTGACCAAATACATAGCGGTTCCAGTTGCAGGGGAGGGGTCGGGACCCTCCAAATGTGAGGGGGCCAACCCCACCATCCAACAACCGAAGACGATGCTTTGCATCGATCGCCCCGGGCCCTGCCTCCATGGCTCCATCTTCGAAGCGTTGGAGCTTCGCTGGTGGACCGCCTTCACAAAGCTGGGGCCTTGGCAGTGCCATGGCAACCTTTCAGCTGGTGCTGGGTGATGATCCATACAAGTCATCCAGGTGAAGAAAATCATGGGTAGATCATCTATTCTATTGAATCATCGGCGAAATTCTATTGAATCAAGTAGATCATCTACCGTAGATGATGAAAACCAGTGGTTGATCAATTCTATTGAATTATTCACGAATTGATTGTAATAAATTCCCCCACCTGCGCCCCATCATCTGACCAGAAATAGTTGGTGTTTCCATCCTCTTGGATCGCTGGTTGGAAACCGCCGATGGCCAGTCACCAGTCCTCTTGGAAACTGATTCTGGTCAATTCCTACAGCACAAGCAAGTTGTCGTACATCAAAGCCACTGGAAAAGCACACCCAGATATAGCCACTACAGTAGCTGCAGAACCACGAAATCCGTTCAAGCAGTTGATGGATCCACGGTGCAGATGGTGGCTGAAAAAAGAACTCTCAAGTTCTGGATTGGAATTTGTTCCCAAACAAAGCTTGAATTTCCAAACCAAGTTGGAGAAAATGGTACTGGTAGTTCATACCACTACGAACCAATTGGTAATCATTCATCATCATGAACCACCATGATGAACCTGCCTATTTACAACCGTCATCAACCAACCCCTCTGGGCACTGGGCCGTGTCATCTTGCTGGTCTGGAAAACGAAGAGACGCGGGACCACTTGACCCTCAGAGTACCTCAGAGCGCAGAATCCTGGTCCCTTGGTTCAAACGGGGGAGATAGCCCAACCATAGCGGGAGGTATAGCTAGCCAACAAAAACACTAGGGATATAACTCACCAATCTAGGGAATATATAGCCAACATTCAGGGGGATATAACTCACCAACAAAAATACCAAGGATATAACTGGTGTATAACTATACCAACAACACTGGGGATATAACTCACAAACAACACTGGGAATATAGTTATTACAAATCACTTTGGTACAACTAACCAATGATTGATACTGCGAGGATATTGTAACCAACCCAGGAAATAATTTGGGATATTAGAACTTACTATTCTCTATACCAGCAGCCATTGATTGTATATCCATCTGAGCATGCACTGGGTACTGGTAAGTGATCCCGGCGCAAAAAGATGCAATACCTGCAGGTAAAGTTAGTTGTGAGGCGGAAATCATCACCGACCAGAAATCCCGACATGAAGCCATGTGAGTCAAGCCATGTACATGTTTTAGGCATATCTTATCTCTACCTTGCGCCCCCGAAAATGGTCTTGCACTGTTCGCGCCGGAAGCTGCCAAGCCTATGTATGTTGCGAGCTGCGGTTTGTACAGTGATTGATTTAATTAATCGATGGATTACCTATTCTTAAGGATGATGAACTCTGATCAACAATGACTTTGTCATGCCAAAACAAAGATAAAGCAATAATCTGAGACCCAGCATGTTCATAACCTCCCACGGTTCTGATGGCAAATCACCGGCTATTGTGGTAAACCGGTGGGAGTCTATCAATATGGATCCCCCGATACAATGAGCGCATTGCAATGACGCTTGCCATGGTTTTTTGAACAAAATATCCCCTGGCAATCAAACAAAGCAATTGAAAATCCACCATTTATAGATGGTCTACCTACTGGATATCATTTTGCATCCAGCTCTATTTGGATTGCGTGAGGGCAATGATTAATGATGATTCACCCATGATTCAGCTGCTATTGGACCAAACCGCTTGGATGTTTGGCTGGTTGTGATCCACATGCCAAAACCAGCCAAATTTGAGGATAGCTGGTCATGTAGCTTGAAAAAACCCAAGTTTCCGGGTCTATCAACAGGGTGTTTCTCAGGTCACAGGGGTACCCCTAGTTATCATATGTTATCATCCTTTATTAAGCCTTATCATTCATTCACCATCAACCATTGATAGCCATAGACCAACCACTTGTGGGGGTCCCCAATGGCTGGGTCGAAACCACCAGCTAGACCTCCCAGCAGGTGCCTGTGCGCCAAGTGACTCGTCGACGGGCCGTAGCAGGTGAACGGAGCGGCAGAGGACCCGGGCCCTTGCGACTCCCCGGGGCGACCCAGAAACTCACCTGGAACACCGTTGGTAAAGCAACTGATTTCTATGGTGGATCCACACAACTCAGGTGAGTTTACCAGGGAGTAATGATGTTTCATGAGGGTGCGTGAATGATTGATGTGGTTTCTTGTGATGGTTCATCAAATGAAGTAGATGCTTCAGAAACGATTCATGATGTTTCACAACGATCTATGCTTGTGAATCATGGTGGTGATGGTCATGATGATGTGATTAGCATAGTTGCGTCAGATTGGTGGACAATGGTTGACAAAAATTCGGACAACAACTGATGGTTAAGTAACAACTTCATGCTACCCATTATTTCCCATCTATTCAGTTTTCCCTTCCAGGTCTCTCTAGATGGAGACAAGGCATTGGCCAATCGCACCTACATCCGACTTCGAAGAAGATTCCATACCTCGGGTCACGGGCCCCCCGGCGATACATCCATTTGGAGCGTTGCCAATCAACAACCAGCTGCAGTAGGGTTTTCTTCACTGCTTATCAAGTATACCTTGAGGTTGCAAATTCCGGATACGCCTGGTGGGAAGTCCGGCATTTGGGGGATCATCGGCGTAAAGGCCTTTATAGTGGTTTCTCAAAAATAGAGACAACCCGAAATCATCCAATATTGACCATTTATAGCAATAAACCGACAATCTTTACGGGTCCGAATACATAATACCCAAGTAGGAACATTCTATCTATGGTTCCTCATCGATTATCAATTGGTCATCCTTCTTCATAAGCCTGTACTCAGCGTCTGATGAGTCCAATGTACTCATGGTTTCATCTCTGGGCTCCAACAATGCGACTACTGTAGTTATTCTCCCAAAGCTGCCGCCAAGTGGCTCCATGATCCTCCCCACGATGCCCTGCGAGCCCAAGTGAGTTTAAACACCGATGTCGTTCCAACTGATGCATGCTTCTGGCGGCTTAATGGTTGGTAACCATCAAGGAGAGCAGTCGAGTACCAGCAATAACTTCAAGAACAAAGCCCCAGAACGCGCAACTACCATGGTACTCTGGTCAGTCACTAGGGATTTCCATTTAATTGACAACCCATGCGGGCTGCAAGCATCATGTTCAGGGTCTCATGCCTAACATTTTTCATGCTACTCTGCAAAGTTGATCGGATCAAACTGATCAAAGTAGTCAGGGACTACCTATAGTATGCTATAGTCAACTTTGGCATGATTGATCTACTTGCGGTCCGACCCAATGATTCCTCTGTGATGCTTAATCTATCCATGGTCAGCTATAGTGCGATTCTTGGCGGTAGCTACAGAACTTGTGCACTTGGAACCCCGTGACCTGGAGGACCTCTGTGTCCCTCAACTCCTCCACCTCTCGGGCCTCGGCGGCTGGAAACGTTAGATCTTTCGATCACTTTGCTGGTTAATGGTTGGTTGATCATGGTCAAGTTTATACGCATGCGTTTACATACATAAGAAGGCATCTGCACAAGAATTGTATGCATGTCATGCAGGGAGATAGACAGGTTTCATTCAGCTGGGTATGTCCACTCTAAGATTGCTACCCACTCAAAGAGGGAGAGGGCCAAAGACATGTCATGACATGTCTGAACTTCCGAGGAGATCCAACTTCCGCTGAAGGATCCAACATGATCCAAAGGGCTGCGCGATGCGCAGTCCTTCAGGCTCCACTTCCGCGGTGGTGGTCCCCAGTTTAACCACTATGAGTTCTGAGACGTCGGGGTGACGTCAGCTCTACGGGTGGCTCGGCAACAGAAAGGAGCTTCCCATAGAGGACAAGAGTCCCAGCACCACCAGGCCACTAGCACTACTTCCACCGCTGGGCACCGCAAATCCGCTTGAGATGAATAATCCTCCATATCAACTGGTTATTTGTTCACCATGCAACCTTAACCACCCAACCTCAACCATCCAACCAACAAACCCACCAACCATTGCGCTGCCAGGCTTCTGTGGGACTGAGCTGCACAACACACTTCGATCGGTCAATCTTCAGGACCTGTGGCAGGGAGCGTTGCCAAGGAAAAGATGGGTTCATGTCGATGTGTTGGTTACCTGGGTGTTTCTAGACATAGGGTACCGTATAACCCCCGATATCATTTATAGTAATAAGTAATAAGCCACTCATTTTGGGGGGTGCCCCTATTTTGAGAAACATGCATATGTAATCATGAGAAATTCTCAAACACTTTGGTGCTGACATACAAACACCATCATGTGTGGCAGGAACTGTGCTTGACGACTTTCTTGACAATCCGATGGAGTCCGATCGCTAGTTTACTGGGGGATGCATAAACAGTGCCCAACAATGGGGTTCCAAGCGCCCAGCAAGATAATTGTAGAAGAGCAGTGATCAGCGGCGGTGGTCAAACCCCAACGTTTGTTGTTTCGATCATCGCAACAGGATGAGCAATCAACAGCAATAATGTTGGCACGACCAAGAATCGTAAGAACCATAGGAGGAAGAACAACAGCACCAACAACGCGCACAAACACCAAGAGAAACACGAGAAAAAGCACCATGGACCCGCGTATTGTCATTTCTTCTTCTATATGCGAGGCCATATTGCAAAGGATCCCTTGTTTGTCTAGAAGCCGCCCCACTACAACACTTCCTTGGATGGCTCCTTGGTAGTCCAAGGCATCCCCTTCATTGGCTACTAGTGCCAGGATGATCGTAATCCGCTGTTTCTTGGGTGCCAAGTTGGAAGAACATCTTAGCCAATCCGCATGGTGCAGCCTTCAAGGATACAGTACAAGTGTGGTGGCAAAGTGACAAAACATAACCCCAGTGTAGACCAAAGACTACAAAAGAGGCTACATCCCAAGCACAATTCCACTGGTGGGATATGCAGACATGGGTTCTAGAGCCTGTCACGAGGACTATGAACCTGCCTAAACACTTTCGAACATGCCTTTGCTCAACCTGCATGTGTGGCAATCATGGTTGTCCTGAACGGGCTGGAGGGTCTAGTGGTTTCTTTTCAATGGTTCTGATGTCCTGCCTTGCAAGAAAGTGAATTTTGAGCGAGCTCAGCTGAACAGCAGCTAGTCAGAAGACAAAGCCCCTTGTGTAGTCCATGCCTTGTGAAACAAAGGGCTTCCCATCATAAGAAGGTCGTCATCCAGCCACATTTGCGTTACGCGCGTCTCTTCTCCATCCCTATTTTTTTCTTAACGTCGGCGGCTTTTGAACAGAAAACGCTCACCCTTCCATACCCTGCTACTGAAGTCAGCCACTCAGCAATCTCGAACTTCCATTGCTGCCTGATCCACTGACGACGCTCCCCACCTTCAGGTTACAAATTCGACTTCCTGGGCCCAGCACCCGGCTGCATCCTTGGCTCCAAGTTCATCGGCGACCCACAGGTGAGGAGCAAGACCAGTGAGCCAACGCCGCAAGTCATACCCCAACACCGCAAGTTATTGACTCAAATCTTGGCCTCTTAAAGCCTTCTTAAAGCCTAGAACTTTAATGCCAACACAGTTTATGTCCATGCAGCATCCATAAGCACAAGCCAAAGATCTAACGATGCACGTGTGAAGAATTCTTGATGTCAAGCATTGCCCAACCCCAACACCATCAGCACTACGTCGCTACTTTAGTTGTTCCTATGTTTCCACCGGCCCTCATCTTTTCTGTACCCCAGCTGGGCCTAGCTCACCCACCCTATAGGGTTACCTACCACGGTCATCTCGCAGTGGTATAACCCCACCAAACAGGTGAATTGAGTAGGAACAAATTGTGAATGTGCTGGAAAAGGCGCGGCAGAAGGCAACCTGCGTCACCTGCCATTCTTCTACCATCGCCACCACTGCTCACTTGCCAGTCCCCAATCCGCCCTTCGCACATCTTCCTCGTGGCTTATCATTGCCGGGGGTGCTGACACTGAAAATGACCCGCTTGGGAGAGCCATCATATTCAATCATATTCTGTAGAAATCATTTCTGTAAATTTCTCTTAGGAAATAGTATTTCATTAGTATTCCTCTTCTGTTCATTTCTTCATTCTGCGCCCATGGGATGCCAAGGCACTGAGATCCGCGGGTGTCTCCAGGGTCCAATGGCCCTCCACAGGTTGACGTCGATGTTCGCAGTCTTAGGGCGACACATATGCTTCGGACCCATGAAACCACCGCCATCCCCAACAGATGGTGAGCTTTAGCCTGTGACAAAGATACTTCAATGATGAATTCTAACAGTTGAGTCCGAAGCTATTTCAAAGGTGGTTTCATTCCTGAAGTGCCGTCATTTGCAAAACATGTCGAGCTCCGAAAGAACAGTTGTCACAACGCAATCGTACAGAATGCATCAAAATAATCCGAATGAATTCACGGTTGGCGAAAACCTGCTGACGACAAGAAAGGTAGGCCAGGTAGGCAAAAGAGCAAAGAAAAGAACATGGAAAGCAGTCATCAACCTTACCCAAAAGGGTAGTCAATCATCAAATGTCCCTCAAAGGGTAGGCTTGTAGTGGTCTGTGTCCCAGGTTCACCGAATCTCACTGGAATTCATGGGGCTGACGAGTCCAGCCATGAAAGATCGAAGCAAAGTCAGGCCGTGAACATCCCAATGAGACACCTGTGAGATCTCGTGAGATCTCGTGAGATCTCGTGAGATCTCGTGAGATCTGGGATTCTCAGGGCTGGTGTTTTGATCACAGGAAGCCAACTAAATCCTGCCAAAACACTGAGATGTACGACCCATTCATCACCCAGCTTTGCTCTTCCCTTGGCGTCCCGCAGCCGATGGAGGCTGCCTCAAAGCAGAGTCGGCACACGGTTCTGTGGTCCACTCTGGAATGAGCACAGCACTTTTTGAGTCAGAGATTGAGGATACCTTTTTCACATATTGAGGATGTTGTTTAAAAGATATGTTTTCAAAAATCCACTATACTTCACTGTACCATGATCAAGGTGTGTCACCAGCAAGTTTGTAATATGACTGGTGCGCATTCCTTGCCATTGACGCAGACTTTTCACAACCATGGGCTACGTTTGGCCACCGTATTGGTTCTTGAAATAGGGGTACCCATCCTGTACATAAACCATTTATAGTAGTAACCAACTATTTTGGGGGGTCCCCTATTGTGAGAAACCAAATCGCTAGCATTGTGGTGACCGATCTCGTGCGTGACCGTCTGAACGTTCGGCCGTGAAGTGTTCACCATCAATGAGCACAGCGACCCATTGAAGTGTTCAGCATCTACTAGAAAATCCCAAATTTGAGTTAACTACGACGTACTACGACTATACAGCTGAACTTCGTAAATTCCACCAGCGATGGAAGATCCAAGCTGTACGATCCCACGTGCCCTGCACGTCGCGCCTTCCAAGCGATCGCCTTTCCTCAGCTGTTGCAACGGAATTGTGGGCATCCGCAGCTCTACGAAGGTGCCAATGCCTGCCATGGTGGCCCACGGCAAGCTGATGGGAACTAGTGGAACTTGTAGCTGTAAGGGGGTCTTAGAATAGGGAACCTCCAGAATGGTTGGTTTATTGCATAAGCTAGTTAACTACACTTATGAGTGATAGCTATACCTAGGCTATAGCTGATCACTGAAAATGATGTTAGGGGTCACCAACTTAAAACAGCCAAGTGGCTTCTTGACCAACTTGTCACTAGTAGGGGACCGACCTTGTATGAGTGCTCTCACCATCACTAGGGAGAGACTGAATCCACGCCGGATAAAAATGTGGAAAACTGGGTGGAATCGATAGCAAACTTTCTAGTCTTTTGGGAACGAACATAGAGGTGGCATAGATTCAGCCCTCAGGCTAGTTTTCATGAAGTCATTTGTTGATACCACCGTCACCAACCATTTTGTTCGCTCTTGTCAACCAGCACTTGGCATCGTTGTTAATGAAGCAAGATTCATGATGCTTAATTTCCAACCTACTGTAGCCATTGTTGCTAAGCACTTTTCAGTACAATCTGGTTACACTCTTTCG
>VSDK01011582.1:16907-69895 GCA_009767595.1 Symbiodinium kawagutii | reverse complement strand
AGGGCCAGAACGGGATACCCCTGGCTCCTGGCCTCGCTCCCTCCCAATCACCAGCCAGTTCATAATACTTGGTGATTTCGAACCATGATTGATCACTACCTATCCTCAACTCAGAGAAGTTGAACCGCCCGAAGAAGGTTCCAGCAGCTGCTTAACTGTGGATCCGGCGGTTGATGGTCAGCTCGCCCCCTCAAACCCTGACGGACATATCACCCTCGTTGGATCAAGTGATTTCAATAATGGAGCGACGACTCCTTGACTGATGAAATGGATTACAAAACAGGGCTTAGAGATAGTCGTAAGCGTTGGTTTGGCGTAATTGATCGATATTGAATGCTACTTACAGCGATGAATCCATTGAAAGTAATCAGTATTTGGATCGCAACCCTTGAGTGAGATGTTCTAATTCACTCAATCATGGAGCGAACCAAGGAAAAGAGAGGCTAGATACAACTCTTTCTTAAAAGGACCACCGGCTCATTGGATCACCATGATGTTTCACACAGATCTAGCACCACAAATGTGTGGGTGGGGTGGGAGCCTCCTTTCTGGATCATAGCTACCCTAGTGTCCCAGCTACCTAAGGCATCACCGCAGGCAACCACAGCTTCGCCTGTTCCCAGGATGTTGCTGGTCGGAAAGGTTGTGACCTGACCTCAGCACTTCCATTGCACGCGGTTCGGTATCTGTGTGGTGTTTTTTTTCAGAGAAAAAAATCCGCGAAAAAACGGTCACTGTTGGAACCAGATTGCTGCTGGTTGAACTTTTGATTCAATTCTTGAGAGGAGCTATTCAAACGTAAGTTGACAAAAATCACATCCCCCACAGATTGCCCTGCAAATGATGACATCAACGAATGAAGTAGCCAAGCCAGGAGCATTGAGCACTGATCAATCCCAGCCCCGCCTTCCAGGAGGGCAGGGTCCATCTCCTGATTCGAATCTGTGGCTATTTTTTGAAGCTATTCACCTGACATTTCCATGGGATCCCATGAGGGATCATACTAGGTCTGTGATGAGGTAATCACTTGCCAGCATAGCACATGAGTCGATCCATCATCTCAACGATTTTCTCCACGGCTTTGGCCTCGTTTGGCTGTGCCTACACAACCAACGGCAACACCCAGCAGCCGGCCAGCCCTGGTTGTGGATCGGCACCACCCCCGTCCTTGCAAGCGATGATGTAATCGGCGAAGAGAACCCCAAGGCATGGAAGCTCTTCCAGCTCGACCTTGGTAGCGGTGGTCACCCTTCACAAGTATGGTCAGAAGGAAGCACACTCCAGCACTAGCAATCTTGCTATTTATCTTGATGTATATTTGTGTGTGTGTTCGTATACAATATGATAAATGTGTGTGTGTGTGTGTCTATCTTTTATCTGTTTATAGATCAATTTGACTATTGCCAGTATCATGTGTATAGATTTGTGTAGATAAAAAACATCATATAACACAAGCATGATGGTGATATACGCCTTTATCAGCCAATCCGAACCTCACTGCAGTGCATTGAGCTGATCATGCGGTCAGGGCTACAATGACATCATCCTCTCCCACTCGCTGCGCAACGGCTTTCAGCATTCGGGGGTCCACCTGTTCGGCTGAGGGCGCTAAGGCTTGTGAGCAATTTCAACGGCAGGAAAAGTAGGGGAAAGTTGGCAAATTTGTTTCCTCAAGTCATTGCTTTGGTGAGCTCTCTTCGGCCCCAAGCCTTTGGACAAGCAGAAGTGCAAGACAGAGAAGTGGTCACTGTCTGAAGCATCCTCTCCTTTGAAACCATCGAGCTAAACTTGGCCGAATCCCCTGGCGTTGCAAGCACCAAGCCCACCTCCTGCCCAGTCCAGGCCTTGGTCTCAGCATCCACAGCTTTGAAAGAAGGTCCCAGCCATCTACCACGCACCAGGATGCCCACACGGGGCATGGGCGCTTGCTGCTTCACCTGCAAAATTCATCGTTACCATTCTGCTTTCAATTTTGTTCAGGATAAAAAGGCTATAGACTTTTTCAAGAAAATCTGTTTTTGAGAAAAAAAACTATAGACATCTCAAGACCATGGTAACATACAGTATATAATAAGATATATCAAATATCAAAGACCACATCTGAAGACCATAGTACTTACAACATCAACACCAGACTCTCACGTGTTGCTGGTGCTGTCTCTTGGAGTGCCACTTTCAGACGGAGGAATCTACCAGTGCGAAACTCCTGGAGTAGCAGAAACTGTCTGAAACACACCAACAATTGCAGAGACAGCAGAGGGTGCTAACCACACCCGGATGCTTCAAATCATCAAAAAAATCACCAATGGTTCAAACATGTTCAAACCCGTAGCTTCAGATTGAAACCCGTGACGTTCCTGGACATCGGGCTGCCTCCTTTTCCAGTTCCTCGGGCTGTTTTTCTTTCTCCTGACACGGCGCCGGTGCTTTCTCAAGCCAGTTTGGGAACCCTCAAAAATGGTTGGTTCATAGGGAATAGTAACCAACAACTATAATTAAGGGATTTACGAACTATATGGGCGTTTCTCAATAGCTGGGGAACCCCAAGTTATGGTTGGTTTATGACTTGGTTTATAAAGGATGATTTAGGGGTATCTCTATTTTGAGAAACACTCAAATCCATCTTGGTTGAAATCATTCAGCCAAATCTTGCCCACGTAGCGGTGCGGGACTGCAGCCCCAAGCACTCATTGGCTCGGTCGTATGTGCACAAATATCTTCGACCGACATAGCTGTTGGGATGTTCACCTACCCATTCCTTGGATGATTGCTTGTGACCCATAGCCCTATAGTGCTTATCATACATCTGACTCCGCAGTTCATGATACTGCTTTCCATGTCAAAGCTTCACAATTACGCAGCTGGGGGTTCCCCCATTCCCTACCTGGATGTGTTCATCTAGCGACCGTCCATCAGCGCCACAGCAGATGGAGTTCAGCTGGGTGCTCCCCGGGCCCCAGTTTCCAGCGCTCCTCCCAGTTGAGACTTCGCACAAAAGCCCTCGGCAGTTCGCGCGGCGACGGCGGCTGAATGATCTGCGGGCTAAAGTGGGACCCCAGACCGGAAAAAATGTACGCAAGCCAACCAAACTTCCTAGAATCAGTAGGGAAAATCGAGGATAGCAATCCTACAATTCAATACACCCAAGTAAAAACAACAAAAACAACAACTTTACATAACTTTACTTCATTTTCAATTCAATACATTGAAAACAAAAAACCATCTTCAAAGCCACCACCCAGGTGACGCTCGGCCACGATGCTGCCAAGCATCACTCCCGGTGGCTTCAGATCACGGGCCAGGACTCGCACCTGGCAACGTTCGGCGGCCGGTGGACCTGGACATCAATGAATACAAAAGGGTCCACACAATCATTGATTTTGATAGACTTATAGAATATCATAGATATAGAATATTATAGATATTTGATTATGATAGATTTATAGAATTGATTATGATAGATTTATACAGTATAATATTATAGATAGACCAAAAATATATGCAACAATCATATTCGATGATGTATATACAGGCATGATTGTATACAATATCTATCATGCCAGATCTGGAAATGCACTACATAGCTACTTCTCATGGTCACTGCCAAGGCACCCACAGCTTCTGCCCTGCTTGCGGTTGATTGAGCTTCGCTGCCGTAACCAAAGCTCTGGTATCGCCCAGCTTCATCTTCCACATGCTGCCCTTCCGTTCCTCCAGTTGGCCTTCATAGAAGTCGCCCACCTTACGAAAGGACTTGGGAGATGGAAATAGCATGCGCAAAGGAAAAGGAAACCACTGGACTTGGAGGTACTGCTTCCTATCCACAAGTTTTCGAGAAAGGATAAATGACCGGCTCGGAGCTGCTCAGCTTCTGTCACCAAAATCAGGAAAGCTGGGCTCATGGCTAGGTAGACCCATCATTGATCGGAAGGCCAGAGACTTGGTCTCCATTTAGCAGCGGGTTCCCATGAATTCCCATCTTGAGATCTCCACAAGGCCCTCAAAACTTGGTTCCTGAAGCCTAAACATGTTGCTTTTTGGGCCGCTAGGTCATGGAGAACCAGTGTGTGGAAATTGGGAACGCGCAAATCCACCAGCTCTAAATCTGGTACAGTCCAACAAATGCAATACCAAAGGAGCCGGGAAATCCACAGTTTGGGGACGAACCAACTTGAAACCAATGACCAAAGGCTACAATCCGTTGACCAACGGCCAGTTTTTTCATATCCATCCAGCTATGGTACCAATCATCCAGCTATGGTACCAAAGGCTACCCAGGAACCCCAGGATCACCTGGAACACTTAGCCCTTCACCACCCCTGGCCTCCAGATCTAAAAATCTCACACCCTTTGGATGACTCTAGCGCTGCCAGGTCAAGCAACCCTTACCCTGCCGCTTCCAAGGTTTTTCGCCAGCAGTAGCCCTGGATTTCCTTCGAGGGTCATGTAGTCTAGGACCATCACAGAGCCCAACTGTGTACCTCGGTTGGCACTGCAAGTGGTCAACTGGCACAGGACTGGCACAGGACTAAGAAATTTTGATCCAAGCGAAGCGAATGAATCTCAGACCTTCTCGGGTAGAGAGCTTCCTATCCAAAACAAGATCACGAGGCAAATACGCGCTTCTCAAATGTCTGGTCATCTTCTCACCGACGGGGGTCTTTGTTTGGGGCATCTTTGCATTGGGAATACGATGTCAGACCCTCCCGGGATGGGTGTCTTAAGGGATATGCAGCTCAAACTGCACCTGGTGTTCAAACACAGAGTTCAGGTCTGTAGATATTTCTCAGTTGTGGAATCTTAAGTAGACCCAACCTTTCATGGTGACACTATCATTTTGGGGGAGTTCCATCATGGCTAATGCAAGCCCCATACACTGGCACAGCGACTTTCAAAACTGCTCCTGGCCGCGACCAAGTTGTCCAAGTCACCCAATGCCACACGCTTCTGGGCCTCTTCCAGCGATGGCACGGGGCAAAATCCAACAAGTTTTCCAGGTGTACAGAAGACCAACAGCCTCAGTGTTGCAGCGAAGCTGGATACATCCAGCACCCAGAAGCAGCTGAGCAATTGTGATTGAGAACGACGTGGGAATTGAATGGAACGTCACAATCTCATGGTTGATTTGGGAATGGAATGGTCCATTGGTGTACCCCCAAATGTGGTTTCCTCACTTGAGATGATTTTGCTTTGACTATTGAGAATGCCCCGCCATAAAACCACCGATTTCCACGTGCTCCGCTGCCCTGCAAAGATCTAGGCCGTTGTAGAGTGACCTGAAGTACCAAGCAACCCATCGGACACAGATCCATCCGCGAGTAGCTGCTGCTGTGCATAGCCCTTCCTAAGAGCAGCTTCGAATCTGGCACAAGCATCAATGGGATCTCACCTTGCTGATGAAAACTAGCTTTTCCCACTCATGCTCTGCACAGCAAAGAGTCTCAGACTGGATACATCCCGAACCAAGCATGAAGCAGAAACAGTGTCCACAACTTGATTAACAACGGTCTTCCCAAAAAAAACCGCGTGTTTCCCCCAATGCGGGCTGAACCTGCATCAAGAGACCTGGATTCTCACCAGCTTTGATGGGCAACACACAGGTGGCCCTATCCCAAAGGATCACGTGCAGCTCCAGGTCCTGAGGACCAATCCCTGCCACGATGCACCAAGGCTCACTGTGCCAAGCACTTTGCTGCCGATCTTCGGCAGCGTCCATCGCTTGGGCGTCACCCACCTAGCGCTGCACCCTCCGTGGAAGCCCAGGGCGCGACCGTGGATGGAACTCGCGTGGCTCGCCATCTGACAGGTCTCTCAACAGGTCTCTAAACAGGTCTCGTGACGGGTCTCATAGTTATCTTCTCTGTTTTTGAGCTTTAAGGATAGTGAGACCCTTTTCAAAGGGAACCTAAATCTTGTACTAGTAAAATTGTGTATATAAAGGATGTTCTGCATGATTCATGGCAGTTGCAACATTGCCATGGCAAGAAACCAACAGCTACTGTTCACAAACTGAAACGGGATAGTGCTTGTAGCAATACTTACAACTACCCATTTTGATCTATTCTATGTACGTATGTATTACTCGTAAGCATGTTCTTGGTCGGTCGCTACCATGATATATCATGATATGAGCCACAAGTACCACTGTCAGCATTACACGGGTGATAAATCATCATGATAAATCAATGATCATCAATGAGATTCAACGAGCACCCGCATGAGTAGTACTTTTCTTGCATAGTGAGATTGAGCAGCGTGACCAGCACCAATCAGCACCAGCACACAATCCCAGCTGTTGTCCCTGGCACCCGAGGATCGTCACATCGCGGTTGCTGCCAAGCAACTTCTCCGCCTCCACCACCACTGGCACTGCAAGGCTCTGCGAATCGCAGGCAACATCGCAAACGCGATAAACCGTCCAAGCCTCAAACAAGTGGATTGGTTGATGTTGGTTGGCAGGTTAAGAGGTCGATAGGTTGATGGTTTTCCCGTGTTTTCACAACATCATCAAGAACCAGCATGGTTGATAGGTCCATAGGCTGGCTGGCTGGTTGGCTAAGACCAGCCAAGGCATCATGGTCGCGAAATGCTGGCACGTGATCATGGGGGGTGCGACCATGCTCATGGCCGTCCTGGGTCAGTTCACCACCTTCTGTTCATCATATCCTTATCATTGTTGGATATGGTTGTTAACCATCGTTACTGATCATTAAGCATCACTAAACATCATTAAACATCATTCGCCAACCATCATTAACAGTAACTTAAGACCAACCATCATTAACCAACCAAGTGAACAGCTTGGTTGAACTGTTGGGATGTGCAGGCCTACCCTGGATGGCTGGTTGCTTGACCCAGCTACTCCCAGTCTCTCCCCAGGTCGCATCATGAGCCAATGCGTTTGCACGTATTGATGCATGTGGATATGTAAATATACACCTTGCTTTACATTATACTGCAGGTGTAGTTACATAAACATGCATACATAATTATCTGCTTATTAGTAACTTATTAGTTGCATTATATTCGACTACATTGTATTGTATGATATGTTATGGATACTATATATATTACATATCATATTGTATGAGATGTTAATGACACTATGATGTACTATATTACATGCTATAGATATCATATCATATCATATCATGTATGTAAAAGGTGTCCTTCTGTTTACATCAAATTGATCGGCACCGCTGAAAGCAGATTGCGCCTCCGGAGCCTCACCCTCCTTCAGCATGGCGCGGCAGGGCGGGTGCTGAAGCTGCACCTGGGAGTGGTGATTATGGGCCTGCTTGTTCGCGAGAAACGAGGTCTTTTAGAGATGTTTTCGAGATTGAAGGATATTGAAGGGATCTTTTCGAGATTTTAGACTTTTTCGAGATTGAGAAATGTTTAGGAGATTTGCTTGGGGACTTTTTTTCGAGATTTAGACTTGTTCAAACATCTTTCAGATTTGTTTCAAGATTATCATACTCACAATGTTCAAAAATGGAAATGGACTGCTGGATTTGTTCCACATGGAGAGATCTCGATGGATTCTGTGCATCAATAGTAGCAGTAGAGCAGGATAGCACGCCCATCCACTCAAAGAACTGGGAGCAGACTCCCGCAGGTTGGTGGTTGAACCACCCCGTAGTGAAAAATACAAGTCAACCAACCATGTGTTAGTACTAGGGAAAATAAAAATGCCAATCAAACCACCAACCAAACCACCAACCAGCCTGGGATTATGCCATTGGATGCCCTTGATCATACGCCGTAGCAGTCCGGACCAGGGCACTTCCTTCGAGGCCTCGCTTCTGGTGCCAAGGACGACGCTGCCCAAACGGGGCAGCGCCAGGAAGTTTTCTTTGGGCACCTGGAAGCTGCAAGCTGCGGACGAGAACGGCAGACACAAACGGCAATCTGTTGACAAATGGTTGATGAATGGTTCCTAAATGGTTGAGAGTAGTGTTTGTTGTTGTTGATTCAATCATTGTTACTATCAACTCAAAAGGATAATACTGGTGTTGATTTCCATCTATGATTGCCTGATCGTTGAGAATGTTCTGGTTCCACGCAACCTGATTTAGGATCGAGAAACGTTTCCCGCAAAGCAGTGGCGACACAGTGACAAATAACTGCGATTTGCTGCGACAACAATCATTATATAATCGTTGTCATTGATCGCTTCGCAACTATTTGCAAACCCAGGTTTTTTGAGAATCTCTGGATACTGCTTGATGATAGTTTCCTGTAGGTGGCTGCACCGTCCCCCTTGTGTCTGCCCAATAAACTTAACAGACTATAGACTATAGATGCCTCTGTTGCCATACAGTCCTGTTCTCAAGTTTGGTGATTGGTTATGACGGATCCACTGACCCCGTACCATGAATCATGGAATGACATGTCTGACCGACCGATGAGTAATGCCTCCTTCTTTGTAGCAGGAACTTCTTTGGCACCTTTCGCAGAGTGGGACAACTGCAGGTCCACCTGGTTCATTGCTAATGCACGGGGTTGGACAGGTTGTACCTGAAATAGGTCCCTGAAGCATGAATGTGTGTCTCCAATTACTTTCGGGTGGGCAAAATCTAAGCTGTGACAGTCCATGGGTGAACTTCTGGTGGTTTCGCGGCAGAGGTTTCTGGATGAATGATAAATCGTCCTCTGGACAACAGGTTCTATGAAGCCCTGCTTGACCGGACAAGACTCATGACCCGCCAAAGCCCCAAAACAAACAGCCAAGCTGCAGACCAGGGAGCCTCCTGGTAGATCCTTGCTCCCCCGTTTAAAAAGCTACATGGGTACCCTGGCTTCGTGGCCCCCCCCCCACAACAGCCAGTGATTTCAATGGTGAGTAGCCATCAGGCACCGCAATTTAGGGCTCCCGACCTGCAGCCTGATCAGTCCTGGGGCGCGGTACATGGTTCCGGTTGGGTTCCATGGTTCGGTCCCATGGCGGGGTTCCATGGTTGGGTCCCATGGTTGGGCAATCAGGTTCAGCCAATCTTGAACACGAACGATCCACGAAAGTGGATCAGCTGCTGAAACCAAGTTCTACAACAACAACCACGGCAACAATAACCACAACCACAACCACCACAACCAGCTGGTGGTTAATGGCAAGATACGGCTTAATAATGGTGAATAGTGATGATTAATAGTGGTTAACAGCAACAGCAACATCAACAACAAGACCAACAAGAATAAGAACCAATCTTTGAATGTACAGAAGGATCTTTTTTCATCACAAATTCAGCAATGTATTTCTGGTTCTTAGGGGGTTCTGCTGCGGGTCAATACCCCTGTACTCCCTACGCACATGCCATAAATGACCAAACTAGTCTTTGCTTGTTGGGATGTTCAGCTACCAGAATCTACTAAGTGGCCATTAGACAAACAGCCATGAAACCAATTCCCCAGTTAAATCACTGCCCTACGTTAGGTATAGATCAAATTCAATGTACTTTGTCGTCCCTACGTTAGCTACACATCTCAACATGTACTCGTACATACACTCGTGTGCACAAATTAAATTGTGTACAATTCAAAATCCATTTCATTCTACCCCAGCTGTTCACATCCCCCTAATGACCAGGTAGTTACTAGTCCAACTGTTGGGATGTTCACCTACCCATTTCTGGATGGTTAACATCGACCGACAGCTGCAGCGCATATGTCCCCTATTCAAGTGCTGGTTCCCCAGCTATATCAATTTTTAAGCATCTAGTTATATAACCATTGGTTGGTTGGTCATAGCATGTCATAACCCATCCCCATGATCCCCCAAAAAATCTGTACTCATTTGGCAAATCCCAAGGATCTCGAGCTTAGGATGTATCTGCCGAGCACGGAAAAAAGTCCTTGGCGGCGCACGTGAGGGACAAAATCGAAAACTTTTTGATAGCCGAAGGATGCGGATAATGGTATATTTGAATACCCATGATTTTCTCAATATGTTGAATACCAAGATCTTCGAAAACCTGTTTGAATACCCAACTATTTTTTTGCTAGACACTGGGTATAAAACCATAGCCATAGCAGTTGTCTTACAACTGTTCAGTTGGATCACGATCCAAATGTCATCAAATGTCACTGATCTTCATGCGATTTCTTCAGCTGTGCATCCAAAAAATGCAAAAGGCAGGATGAACATGGGGTAACGACTGGGACGATGCATTGCTGCAAGTCAGATGGTGTGACAAAAGATAAATTGTGGAAATGTTATTTAACGATGTTTCGATGCATGTAGACCAAAACCTTCGTTGGCCTACCCAAACTCGTTGACAAATCAACACCAGAGGCAGTGAGAAACCCTGGAAAGTGTGCCTGGACCGGGATTTGTATCCGTGGTTCTTGCGAACTCCTTTTAAATGATGATGAGTCTGCCATCACATTACCCCACCATTCAATGATCTTTACCGGGCGGTCCCAATAAAACCACAGAGACTCGCCCCAGCAGCGTGAACTCAGTGGCGTCACTAGACCAACTTAGCGACGATGCTAAAGCTGGGAAGCTACCCATGGATAGCTCAGGTGTTTCGTGATGGCCTCCCATGTCGCGTGGCGTGACGTGTGACGTCGTGTGACGTTTTTTTGACCTGGAGTTTGCTTGCACAGCACTCTTCTAGACCTTCAGATATCTAGCATGCTTGCAATTCAACACTTTTATATTTGGATATGTATGGACTGATACTCCTTGAAATCAAGAAAGAGCGCACAACCTTATTTCATGTATATTTCACTCTTGTTTATATCCATGCGTTGTGCGGTCGTGTCTAACTACTTGTGGACAAAACAACTTGGTAAAACCATATATTCAAGTTGAACTGTGTAAAACGACCAGACTAGTCACATAACGAACTTCTCACTGGTTGCAGTTCATACAGGCCATGATTTTTTTGGTGGGTATAGTAAATCCAGCCCCAAAACACCATAGATCCAAGATCCTGCGGCTGCAACGGCGCTTTCGCCAAGTGACCGATCTTCGTCGTAAACGCGCAGCACTATGGCTCGACCGCAAAAATATGAGGACCGAGGCCGCAAGAGGTCCTTGTTCCTCAGTGCTTTGGTTGGACACGGGGCCCGCGGGGCAAGGAGAACCTGAAAACATCGCTGGCAGCGTCACTGGCATGCTGATCACTGCCATCATCAGCGTCATCGGTCGTCACCTTTGTCACAATATGTCCAATCATCAATCATCAGTATCATTGACATTGATTTACTATTATATACCCTCAAATTGTTGCTTGTTAAGTATCCCATATAGTTTGATCCTCACCATTACCATCACTCACCACCACCATCACTACCATCATCATCGTCATCGTGAGCAACTGGACTTAGAATTTGCACTGTTGTGTTCCCGATCAAACCAGCTTTTGTCATGGCTGTGTCAAAGTTGCCTCTGGGTCTTTCGGCGGTGATCCGAAAAAGGCTGCTCAGTCCACCTCACAAGCATTCCTTTTGATATGGATCAGTGGTGGTCCCACGTCCCCCAAGACCTAATGATTTCCTATTGCATCTGCTCCATCTGCTTCCCCTTCTCAGGAGGGGGCAGTTTGGGAGGACGGTCAAGTTTGCCATCAATTTAGGAGGATTCTAATTGAGTGAGCGCCTGAACTGTGTGAATTTGGATAGGATCAAAACAGTGATCATTGATCATTGATGATTAAGCGGTGATTATTATTGATGATTAACTACTACCACGGGTTATAGATTCAAGAAGAGAATTCAAAGAAACCCCACCTGGAACTTAAACGTTTTTTTTTCTGAACCCCAACTGATAGCTGGTTTCCCAATTGTTTGTCCCTCGGGATGCCCCAAGCTGCCGCCATGGGTCAGAACAAAGGCCAACGAAGCTTCGGCCACATCCACCCAAATGCCATTGTTCACTAAGGACCTGGAGGAGGCATCGCACTGCAAGGTTGGTGAACATGCTGATGGCGGCAGACAAGCCTCAGCCTTCCTTTGGCCAAGAGGATCTGGTAGTTCAATGATAGTTTCTTCAGCAGCTGCTCATGTTCGGTGCCCAGAAGTTGTGTCCCCGGCCTGGTTACCATTCAATATTCACTATGAAAAAGGATGTGGCTGAAAGATAGCTGGGATGCTCCACTGCCCAAGCCAGTGTCCCAAGGTCTACAGCAGCAGTGCGAATGCTTCCAGATCAGCTTGTAGGCTAAGTCTGCGGTGACAACTGATACATCTCGGTGTGGTTCATACACATCTGGAGACAGGAAACGAGTCGTGCATCGGTTGCTGATCACTGTTCTGTCTAGCATGGAATCAAAGACAATCAAGGTGTGTTGAATATTTCCAACAACATCTTCCCCATGGTCAATCCATTAAACTATCACCAGTTGAACGACGGATAGCATTTACCATCAAATATGGGCACGTATAGGGGGTTAACAACAGGTGAATCTCTGATTAGGTGAGTTCAAGCGCTGTTCAAACATGTCCATTTAATTCATTTGCCAGCCTTCAGGTGATTCAACTGCTGGATATCCCAGGAAAGATCTGGCAACAAAATCAAAAAATGTGGATCAAAATGGACCAGGAAGCCACTGATTTGAATCTGGCCTCACCATCATTGTGGGTCGACGATGAAGCACCGACAATGGCAGGGCCCCTCTGTAGCTTTCCCAGCGTGGTTCCTCTGACTCATGGTAGCCTGTTAATGTATCCCAGAACTGCCAGTACCGTTGGCACTTCCAAAAATCAAATCTGCTTATGGGGCCCAACATGGCCCAACTCTCTCAACGTTTGGCCATATGCGTCAAGGGCCCCTGTACCCATGGTGAACAAGCTAAAACGAACACAATGACAGTCTCTGTTGGGATGTTCATCTGCCCATTTGTTGGTTGGTTGTTGGCCCATAGCCATATCCAAGATAGGAATTACCAAGTCTGCTGATCGCACCCGATGTTTCTCCAACTTGCACCTTTTTGCCCTGGTGTCAACATCCACTAACTGGGGTCTTGCAAAGCTTCGGCCAAGGCCACAACACATACTGTCCTTATCACTCATGAGAAGGCTCAGAACAAGCATAGATGCAGATACCCCCAAACCATCTCTTCAACCACTCAAACAAACGTTGTCCTTGGAAAACGCCGACAACACGGAAGTACACATCATCTGAGGTGCTGAATTCGACCCACACGAACAGCGCCAGGGAATGTGTATCCCTCAGTTTGCAACAAGGACATCGCGTGTCTTGACAGCCTCTGATCGGCGAGAAAGGAAGAGATCATGCGAAGGATTACCATTGTGCTCCACGTGCTATGGTTATCTATCTATTTATGCAAACACAAACACATGATCAAATGCATACATATTCATACACATACATGATGGTTTCTCAAGATAGGGGTACCCCCAAATCATTATAGTCATTTATATTCATAGATCAATCATTTTTGGGGTTCCTCTATTTTGAGAACCCCCCACATCTCTATGCCTTCTTCTTGACTCGCCTGAATCTTAAGCCACGTCTCCCATCCGTTGGTAAAGTTCCTCTGCAACACCGGCCACAAGCGCCCTTCCACAGCTACCTGAGCTGCACTTGGTGGCGACTGGAATGGTCACTAGATTGGCTGATTTGGGGCTACCCCAAAATGGTTAATAATGATTCATGAATGGGTGACAACGGTTGTCAATGGTTTTAATACTGATTAATAGAAAGCATCATATTATCAGAGTCCTGCACAAGGCGGTGGTGAAAGTCTCCAGAGTAGGAATCCTACTAGGGGAGAGGGAGGCTGGCTGCAATGCAGGGATGACAGAACGATCCACTGAAAGAGTGACAAGAGGCCGGAATCTGAATGTTTCGTTGTCCATCCATCTGACTGTCGGTCTGTCTACCTATTTATCTATCTATCAATTTACCTACACGTCTATCTATCTACCGTGGAACTATGCATCTGTTGATCTATCCCCGTTCCTTCCTACCTATCTACGGAACTACCTGACTATCTATCTGTCTTCTTAGCCATCGATCTATCTAATTAGCTATTTATGCATCGATCTATGCATCCATCTATCTATCTACCTATCTATCTATCTACCTATCTATCAGTATCTATCAGTATCTTTCTATACCTGACGCTGTCGATCTCCATCTTTCTCTGTTGGAACATCAAGGGCTGTCACAAAACCCTCAGCTTTTACGAGTTTGACTTCGAAATGCCCTTGGCACCGCAGCATAATGCACTTGTTCGACATCTTAGCATGAAAACACATTGCCAGGGCGTCAGGTTTTTGCGATGTTGACTTCGAAGTTTGCTTCGCGTCACAGCGACATGCGATTGTTGCGCAACGCTTTCACCACAAACCTTCGCACCGGCTGCTTTGCCAACCTACCTTTTGACCATCCCAAAGCACGCAACTATTCAAAAACACAGCATTTAGCGTGACGCCGATTTGTCATGCACGCAAATATCAATCTATCTATCTATCAATCTAACTGTCTGTCTGTCTGTCTGTCTATCTATGTATCTATCTATCTATCTATCTATCTATCTAACTGTCTGTCTGTCTATCTATCTATCTATCTGTCCGTCTATCTATCTATCTAGCTAGCTAGCTATCTATCTATCTAACTGTCTGTCTGTCTGTCTATCTATCTATCTATCTGTCCGTCTATCTATCTATCTATCTAGCTAGCTATCTATCTATCTATCTATCCATCTATCTCTGACATTGGTTCTCTGACATTTCTTCTTCGGGACCTGCTGTAACTTTCCAGAAGTCGGGCATTTGAATTCCAGATTTCCTTCAACAACAACAACAACAACAACAACAACAACAACAACAACAACAACAACAACAACACCATTGACAAAGACACTGTATCACCTCCACCTAACCTATACATCGCAGGGCAGCAGCCTGGACTTGGACAAAGTTGCGAAGCTTCCCACCATCTGCGGTTTGTCTCTGGGCAGCACCAGCGCCACGGGTCTCTTCTCTCGCGCGAGGGTAACTGCCTGGCGCGCTGATCAGCGCATTCTCCAAGCGTCAAAAACCATCAAACCATCGATCCATGGTGGTAGTTGCTCGTGGATTGATGGTTGATACTGGTACTTAATAAGCATTATTAACAGGCATATCATCAATAAGCATAAATCATGGATAGGTCATATAGTAGTTCATAGTGGTTGATACTCGAAAACCATAGTGAATAAGCAAAGTCAATAATGCTTATGGATGGATATCGATCAGTTCAAGAATATTTCAAGATAACCATCCATCAGCAATGACAGTCAAGAATGGTACAGTATGTGCTTGCATCTCATGATTCAGGCTGGCATGAAAAATGATTTAGTACGTGCAGAGAGTTGTAATGGTAGTCATGTCGTACTTTCCGCATCGTCCCATGTGTGGGAAATGTAGAAATTGGCAATGATTGAACCATATTGAATCTCAAAATGACTGGATTGCCAAAAAGTACTCACCGCCACAGCAGTCAATGATTGAAAATCTCGCCATTGCAAGCTCACTGGTTTAGGCTGTACGCTATCAAATAGTGCATGAGAGAATTCGAAAAATCCAATGTGATCAACACATCCGGAAGTCCCAAGTGCGATGGCGGTGAATCGCTTCGGTTTTTTCAGCAATGTGCCAAATCATAATTGAATTACTAGCCAGAGTGGCTAGTTTGTAGCTAGCTTTGCTTTGCAACGACTGCAACGATAAGCGCAACTGATCATTGGATGCACATGATGTGCAACCAACTGATGGTAATTGATACTGATCATAAACATCCCATCAAATGATAGTGCATCACTATGTTAATGTCAGTAGAGATAGTTGTTGCCAGTGCTAAATCATGTAGTGACCATCCATCAAGCTAACGAGAATACAAGAGAATACCCTGCCATGAAAAGCTGGGGACAACCAGGCTTTCAGTAAGCCGGGCTGGGCTTTCAATAACCAGCCTATCTAATCATCTACTTCATAACGTTTCTACAAAAAGTTGATCTGATGACTGCCTATTGAATGGACACATCACTTGTAACCAGTGTGTTTTTGCACTATGAGCAATCGTTAAGCATTGTCATTTGCAATTGATTTATCATTTATATTTATCATTTTGGCATTATTGGCAATCATTTGCAACTGATTTATCATATATTTACCACTCTTTTAACCACTCCAACTTTTTCACTCCATTTTTCCCAGCAAATCTTCACAAACTTCCAAACTGCCCTCTCGTGGCACCTCCAGGCCCCTGCAAGTACCGAAGGCTTCACGTTGCATCACGTAACGACACCGGGAAGGAAGCGGCTCGTCCCAGGTGAGGCCCCAGAAATCCTCCGCTGAGATCATCAAACAAGCGAGAAATTCCATAGGAAACACGACCAAAGCTACTACATGACGTTGAACCGAACATTTCCCAGTATGAATTTCGATAGTTGTGGTTAATCAATTGTTGAATCGAATATTAGGTTTTACCCAGATGAATGCTAGTAATACTAGTAATATTATTTGATGATTGAATCAGTTGTCAACAAATAACTAGTATCAACACATATCAATCATTAATGATTGCTAATGCTTAATGATGGGTACTAAAATGCATTATTAATGATTGTTTGTGGTAAATGATGGTTGATGTTTAAAAACCGCTTGTTTCTGGTCGCTAACATCCCTAATATACATACCGTATATGGTTGTTTCTCAAAATAGGGGTGCCCCCAAATCATCCCATATCAACCATCTTTTAGTGATAAACTGACCATGTTTGGGGGCTTCTCTGTTTTGAGAAACCACCATGTGTATTTCAAAATCCCTGATATCAACCTCCCTGTACTGGCTACTGGCGGGGTTGGCCCGTCAGCTCTTCTAGTAGAATTCCCATCTGATGTTCTGGGTCATGCTGGTGGTTTATTTACCATCACTCATGTGGCGGTTTCTCAAGCCATAGGGGTGCCCCCAAATCGTCCATTTTGTATAAATTTATAGTAATGATATAAGATTTATTCTTGGGGTCCCTTATTTTGAGAAACCACCATGTTGACCATCAATAATCCATCATTCACCACTGCGACATCCAAGGATTGTTGCATCTTATCCTCTATAGTTAACCATTGATTGATCATCACTGGCCAAACATCATCATCATCATCATCATCATCATCATCATCATCATCATCATCGTCATCGTCATCATCATCATCATCATCATCATCATCATCGTCATCATCGTCATCAGCGTCATGGGTTTGGACCATCCCAAAAAGTATGTGGGTCAAAGTGTTGAGTATCCCGGAATATAAAATATGAAAATCCTGACATGATCCACCTGTCATGGATTTCTAACAAGCGGGTGTCCCCGAACATCGAGAGAGATCAAACACCCAAATCATCCAGAAAACAAATAACATCTAAAACACAATATGAATCACATTGAACTACGTTGAAAAACATTGAAGCATTGAAGTTCCCATCTTTTCTGAGTTGTCATTTTTCACGATGAGATGCCGCACCATCTGCCCAGGCAGCTCCTGTAAGAAACTTCGGGGCTCCTGCGGCACATGTTGACGGTGGACAAGGCTCCCAGCTGTCAGCTTTGAGTCAGGAAAACTCTGAGGAAACGGAGAACTGAGAAACTTCAAATCCAAAATCTTGAAATGTGACGTGTCTCTACGTGTGTCAATTCTGTCGCATGGAGAGTCGGAGTTTCGTGCCACTGAGCCCTGCAGGCCGAAGTGTAGATCACCCCCAAGGGCTTAAATGTCAGCATTGACCACAGCAAGCCAAAGCTTGACTGAGATTTCCCCAGTTCTTCGCTTGGTCAATAAACTCCTTACTTTGATGAATGTAGATGTCAGCCAAATGCCTGTACTAACTCTCAGGAATTCGCCCACTTTTGGTTGCTTCCCAGCGTTTCCACTCCAAAATCACCCGAATCTCCTCGGGCCAAAGGTGCCGCAGTTCCACCTGCATCTCTTGCTTGCGCACGGACAGCACCCGCACTGGGGGCGACAAACGTCCAGCCTTCACACATTTGCAGCTCAGAGGCACTGGCGAAACGTTCTCTCCATCAGTACATTCTTCGCAAAAAATGGGGTGGTTTTTAAGTCATTGGAAACCCCAAAGCTATCGATGGTTTATATTCATATAAATGATTAAACTATGTTAAACTGGATGATAACTGGGAGCAGCCCAAGTTGACTTGAGAAACATCTACATCGTCATTCGTATGTGGTGACAAGGATCGCGGATGCGCCTTTGGGACGCTTCGCCACCATCTTCGATTTAAGCGGCCCTGGCAACTGGCAGACCGTTGTTGAGGGACGAACTGGCACCCTTAAGCACTGACTTATCCAATACCTTGGGTTGACCCAGGGTTGATCTGTTTAAGAGCTATGTTTACATATTTTCATGTATATCATTATAAATTCACAAGTAAATAAAACTATTTAACCAATTCTAACTATTTAACCAATTCTCACACCTTTAATCATACCGGTGTTTCTCAAAGTAGGGAACCCTGAAAATGCATGAAATACTTGGTCTACTACCAAAAAAATCTAATATTGGATGATTTGGGAATACCCAACTGTAACCCACCTCTGACGTGCGGTACTCTAAACCCCTGACCCTCCTCGTAGAGCGGAGATTTCAGCTGCAGGATCGCATACTCGTCCTGTCAGGTCGGCCCCGCCGCAATTGAGAAGCATCACCCGGTAGCCGTGGATAGCCATACTGACCATTGGTGGATAGCCATCACTGATTCAGATCTACCTTGCTGCTCAAACATTTTGGGGTTGCGTCCGACATGTTCAATATCGTTTTTGGGAAATCCAGAAACGAAATCGTGGGGAATAATTTACTCGCAAACATGGGGTCGAGTAAAATTTTCACAAAACCACACGGCCCATTAGGGGTCGTGGTCCGACTCCTTGGATGAGCATCCTCAGTCAGAAACTCATTAGCAACCAACGCTTATGATTGGAGGTGATAAAGCACCCTATGGGTTTAGTCCCACGGCTATATCCCCGTAATAAACGAAGCTGCACATCCAAGCCATCCACCACTTGTCACAACGGGTCGCCTCCACCGACAGCACGCGACATTGCAACACCTCACCTGTCACCGAGCTGCCGAACATGTGCTGGTTGGCCATTGGAGGGAGCTCTCTCCGACCAAGACCTTAATCCATGACCTGGTTTGACCAACTCACTTAGAAATCCTTGTTGATATCATGACTCAAACCATGTCAACTTGATGATCATGGTTAACACTAGAAAATCATACTTCAACTTGATGATGATGTGGAAAAGCCAGAAAAACGCAATATGCTTTCACGGTAGCACCGCGAGGCCATACCCAGACCATCTTGATAGGCCAGCTCGGAAACATGCGACCCTGTACTCAAGATGATTTGAACATCCAACTGTGAAAAATAGCCATAACCAACGAAACAAAAGAACTAAAGCGTAAGAATGGTTTCCGGCTTTGCAGACCTCGATTTTGTTATTGGTCATACGGAATTCTAATTGCGTGTGTGTCCTGAAAATCGGACGGTTTTTTTTTGCAATCACCTGCACCTTCCATGCCAGTCCTTCTAAGCCGCGGAGGTTGCCCCCTAAAACGGGCCTCTGGTTACACACATGCCTGTTGGTCGTTGGTTTTGGGCACCATGCCACTGAGAGGACACACCAGCTGTTAGGATCTGTCGGGTGGTTTATTAACCAACGCGTCTCCAATTGATCACCCATGGTGAAGAATCAGCCATTAACATTACTATTGAACAGGAACCGTTAGGGCTGAGATTTCTAGCTAAACACGATTAAGGCAAGTTACTCCATGCAGTTACGAATTATATTTGTGTTCAAGTTTTGAAACGCTATGATTAAACAGCAACCACCCATCAGCTATTTGCGCCTTGCCGACGACCTGCTCGCCATTGACAACGACGACATGGCACTTGCCCGCGGGGAGGTTGTTCCACTTATCCCCAATGGCTTTCACCTGGAAAGAGGTGCCTTGTAAGGCCAACACAGGCTTCTTGACCCCGGCAGTCAGGGCGTGGAGTAAGCGCCGGCTGCCTCGGAAGACTGCTTCTCGCGACCCCCACCGCAAGCAGTGTGGATGCCGCTCTGCGGGCGACTGTTGCTGCAGCAGGTGCCGCGGCGTTGGCTGTGCCACCTGTCCTCCTTGGAGTAAGCGCTCTTGTAGCCTCTCAAAGGCGTCCTTGTCCAAATGTGCCCTGAATTCTTCCGCATCTAAACAAACTCCCGCCTCGACGCCCCGACAGGGGAAGAAGCCGTTGTGGTCTTTACTTTGGTCTTGCCACGGCTTTAGCCGGCAAGCCCTCAAAAAACAGCAAAACAGACATCAATTTCAAGACAGCCATCGTATTTCTGTTGAAGTGACAACGCGGGCACATAAATTACCTTGCAAATAATTATAGTTATTGTTTAACATGATTTACCACTGATTGTCATCATCAATTATCATTAACCATTCATACCAACCTCAATTCACTACTGTATCTTCGGCCATTGTCAACCGTTTTTGTATCAACCATAATCAACCATTATTCCACTACTATTCTTCATCAATAACACTGCAAAACCATTTTCAATCGCTAATAGCTTTGATTGATAGAGAGTCATGAACCATTATTAGCCACTATTAAGCATTGTTTGCCACAATTTACTTTTTACTATTAACTAGTAACTACTGATTATCATTTACCACCGCTTACCACTATTTACCACTATTTACCATTACAGTCAACAAGAATTATCATCCATCATTAACATTGACAATCGCTAACCATTCTTTGCCATTATTATCCACTATGAACCATTCGAAACTACTATGTACCGGCTGTATAAACAATTCATAACCACTATGAACAATTATTTACGGCTATCATCCATTATTATCCACCATTATCTACAATTAAGCACTATCAACCATAACTCACCACTATCACACTGCGTGGCGCTGCCTGGCACTGGCGGTCGCCATGGCAGCTGGAAACGCGAAGCGCGTCGTTTCCGTTTCGGCACCTCCAAAGCTAGGTCCGCAGGAGTTGAGATGGCAATGCTTGCAGTGGTTTATAATGGTTCTGGAATGGTTGATAACGATTTTCAATGGCTAATAGTTATGAACGCTTGTTGATATAATATGACTTTATGATGGGGAATACGGGTTTATGATGGTTATGAAAGGTTCATGATGGTTATTCAAGATTATGTAACATGAGTTTATGATTGTTCATGGATATCAATGATTTAGAATTTATAATAATGATACCTGTGGTTAATAATTGGTTTTACCGGTGATGAATGATTGATAGTGGTTATATAATAATCCATGTGTGTGGGTCCATGGTCCATGGTGGTTTATAATGGTGTACAATGATTATTCAACATTAATACTACTGATTGTTAGTGAATAATGGTCACTCCTGATTAGTACTGGCTCATGTAAGCCTTTGTTAACCAGAATGAAGCATTCTTGACCATTGTAGCCGGACAAGAACCAAAAATCAATCATTAGCAACCATGATCAATGGCTGTATCTCATGATCAATCATGGTCAATACAATTGATAAGAGCTACTGAAATCCAGGTTCTATGTTCTTCAACAATCAAGAGAACCAGCATCATTGCTGAATCAAAGTCTCAGATAGGTTGGTTAGCGATGGCTATGAGTACCCTATACTCCAGCTGTTCACATCCCACTACTCAATGATGTGGTGGTTTCTCAAGTCATCAGGAACCCCCTGAATCATCCAGTTTGTTAGCCATCCGTAGTACTAAACCCATCATTTTTGGAGCTCCCTACGGCTTAAGAAAGCACTACGTTCTGCGCACTGCTACTCTGAAGAACCTCCTGCGTCATGACTGCGTCTTCGTAAAGGATGTCAAAGTACTTGGACGCATCGCACGCCTCAGCCCGGTCGCGTATGGTTGAAAAGATTCAGGCCCTGAAACCACCAACCAGTTAGATTCACCATCATGAACCATCATTAACCCCATGTTTAACCATCATTAATCTACTACATAATCTCTTTGCTGGAGCATTTTATCCACCAAACATCGCTTGGGCAGAGGAGCAGCTGCTTCGAGTAGGGCGATGCACCGATGCGTCGGCAAACCTCGGGACCAGCCGGGGGCCACACTGCTCAAAGGTCAGCCTTTCTTGGCATCTTCTTGAGGTGGCATGGATGGCATAGATGGATTTTGAGGTGATAGACATTTCAAACATCTTTGGATTTCAAAAAGTGACTCGCGATGTGAATCAACAATGATGAGCAAGCTATTAGATTTGTGCGTCGAAATAGCTCCACAGAAGAAGTCATCAACATTGGCAGTGATTTGTGTAAATCCGTGCATCAGTCATAGTCATACATGATCTTGACGGTATGAAATAGGGTGCGAACAATGACAAATGTCGTGAAAATGCAACTTAACTAGATTGGTGGGCTCAAATTAAGATTCTTGCAAAGGACTATAATGAACCCCTGGAAACCCGGTATCAGTATTTACATGTTACTGTTAGGCAACAAACAAAGCGTGCAAACACCAATTAAGATTCCGCTGTTGCCGAGTGAAGAATCCAATTAAGGCGACGAGAGTGCTTGATGACAAAGGTAGCCCAAATTAGAAGTGAAACTTTCTGTTAGAACTCCGTCTCCAGCAGACTTCTCAAGATAGTGCTGCACAGCAAGACCTGTTGGCCTTTGAGTTCCCTATTCATGGTGAAGCAGCCAGGTAGCCACCTGTTTCCATGGCACCCACATGGTCGCACTTTCCCTTGAATTTTGGTCCCAGCAACCCAGTGGCATGAAGAAATCCGAGATCGCAGACACGCGCAGAAAGTCCTGACAGGTTGCTCCGATCACGCGGATGATAGCCAAGAGTGACCAAGCAAACCAGCTTGCGGTTCTACTTGAAGGTGCCATTCAGGTTGATAAGTTGGTGCAGGTTGACTGCTTGGCGGCCAGGAATCCGCCAATCCACTTTCAAATAATCATAGAAATCATTGCACAAAATTGCCCAACTATAATACCATCCAGCAAGAGTAAACCAGTCTGGAAGTTTATGCTGTCTTCAGGGGAACTTGTCTAGCTCACCCTCACCTCAAAACTCATGATAGAACTCACCCATTCTACTGGTGAGTCTAACCAGCCGTAGTTAGTTTCGCAGGACACATCTGTGCCAGGTTCACTATTGTCCGTGCCTTTGGCGCTTAAACCATGATGAAAAGTTTATCGACATATTTCGAGAAAAGAACTCAAACTGAATTTTGCGAACAAAACTCAACGGCTCTTCAGCAAAGTTGGCCTTCAACGCGACAAATTTAAACTTGTGCAGGCTTCGAGACACGGTGTCCCCACGCCTTTGCCTCGAGCTTCACTTTGCCCTTGACTCGGACCAAGACCAGGAGGCACAGCAAACGTTCCTCAACACGTGAAGACCCAAGGGTCTCTCCGAAAATTGGGTGTTCCCAACAAGGCCATCCAAGCGTGTCCTCACCGCGAAAAAAGATCCAAAAAACGGTTGTTCGATGCCTATGATTGACCTCCGAATCTGTTGATAGCACTATCATTTTGATGACTCATTTGGCACACAGTTTTGGAGCCACCCCATTGGGTCTGTCTTGGGGGGTACCTTGTGGGTCCCCATTTTTTGGTGATGCACTTTCGAACTCATTCTTTGCACTTGTGGCTTTGCCCCTTCTATGGGTTCCTGTGTAGCGTTACTTTTTGGCAACAGCAAGGAGCAACAGCAAGAGCAAGATCAACAGCCAGAACCATCAGCCCTGACCGTCAAAAGCCGTGAGTACGTCGTTGTCCTCTTCCAAGTCAAACAGCTACAGGTTACATGAATTCTGGCAAACCAATGCGGAATGACAATGCCACCGTCGCTAGGGATGTCTTCTGCAGGGATATCTCAACATCCATGAACTGGAGATGGCCCATCTACAAATATCTACAAGCCATGGAATGTTTGTGTGCGCAGGCAAGCGGAACTCTCGCTCTGGTGAGAACAAGATTCCAGTAGCTCTTGTAGCTCTAACGACCTCGGCCGGCAATGCAAAACTGACCAGCTCTGAAATGGCAGGTGGCGAAAAGTCTCTAATTCAGGAGGCGTCTTAGGTTTCAACCCTTTTCGCAAGATTTCCGGAGCAGGCAAAAGGGATTCTACCCAGTTTGGAAGACGTTGAACTGCGCGCTTTTCAGCACGTTGCAAAAACGTTGCAAGGGTCGCACAACATCATCGCGGTGGAAAAGGTGACTTTTTCACGGCAGGCGCAGCGTTTTGTGCTCTTGAAGGGTCTCTTGAAGATCTCGAAAGGTGGGTTTAAGAGATTGTCGTCGTTTCTGGATCTCGAAACTCAGCAGAAGTTGCTTAGGAGAAGCTTCCCCGCACAGAGTTCCCCGCAAAAATGGACATCCCATTCTGATCTGAAGTTCCCTCCTATCAACATGATACCAGTGACCAATCTAGACAATGGATGGTAGTACCCTACCTACGTAGCTACAGAATGCTACAGAATGCTACAGATCAAAAAGTGTAGCCAAGCAATTGCACTAGCATATCCTATGGGTCCTATGAAGTTGATTTATCACATGTTCCCTTCCTATGCAGTTGATTGCAGGGCAAGTTGGTTCAGCCATGGCGCAGCCAAGCATTGCGGGTCCAGGTTCCCGGGCGATTCCGAGCTCACAGCAGGAGATTCTTTCACGCTGTGGGCCTTGGACGATCCCAAAAAATGGGCCTTGGATTTCAGCCGAGGGAAAGGTCAGCATCTCCGGCACCTGGGTCACCTGGGTCACCTGCAACCCCTCAAGTCCATCTCGAAGGCTGCTGTAGGGCCCGCCGTGATGATCCCCGCATGTTTGTCAGCGCACCCACCCCCACCAGACCCACGGCACCTGGGTTCGGACCCGTGGTGCCGGCGCCCTGACCAATGAGTGCAACGGGTGCGCAGGTGCCCAGCTTGCTGCGCAGGTTGATTGGATAGCCAAGCCATGCCAAGCCATGCCAAGCCATGCCAAGCCATGCCAAGCCCTGTAAGCTCTTTTGAAATTGTAGATGGTAAAAGCTTCAATGGTTGTGAGGTTTTAATCACTGATGTTTAAATCAAAATCCATTGAGTCAAATTGATGTTGTTAGGAAAAGCTTCAATAATTGCTTTATGGCTGTAAGGGAATACCGAATCGTATCATCAAAGCCATAGGACGGTTTCCAGAACGTGAAGATAATTTTACACATCAGTGATTTGTGAAATGATCAGCTGAGTGAGGAACCCACATGGAAAGCACCTTTTTGGAAGTACATGAGTTTGTGGAATAACTCTCAGTATGAACTGACCTAACCACCATCAGCAACCAGCAGCCTCTGATCATGGGACCTACTACCATTTACTTCGGCCACTTCTTGGGGCCGCTCCTGGCCTCACTCCCGCTTAAGGGCAACGGGATCCCCCTGGCGAGCCGCTCATCGCTCCCTCCCAACCACCAGCACCGCACCGTCTCTTCGCAGCCAGCAGCACCTGGAGGACGCTGCCAACTTGAGATCTGGTGGCTTCAGCAAGACAAATCACCAACTACAGTAGATATTGATACTATTTGATATCTATCTCCAAATGAAAAAGCAAAAAGATGGAGCCAAACCACCAGCTAGATATAGATGATAGCAATGAAACAAATACTGAAATACATACACCTATGTCCATGACAAATATGTACATTAACACACGTGTACACGTATGACATACGCATGGTGCATGTCTGCGCCTGCGCCCCCAGCTTCGATGTATGGGAACTCAAAGTGCGGCTGGGTCATGCGGAGACACGGCGGTACTTAGGTGGGATAGCAAATGCACATGTTTGGCAAAAATGGAATGTAATTCTGGGACCACTTAAGACTGATCTTCTTGCTGGAACACCAATCGAGTTGAAGCGTTTTAAACCAGAGTCATGATTGATTATGAATATCTCAATCGCATGTGTATCTATAGGCAAACATTCCAAAGTAACAAACAGAATAAACACAAATGGTGCTTCCTTCGAATTGGGAACCCCCAAAAATGGATGGTGTATTACTAAAAATGATTAATACGGGGATGATTTAGGTGTAGCCATATGAGAAACACCGAAATCAACAAACCAACTCTGTGTGGCATCTCGAGTTGCTGAAGCTAAAAAGTTGAATGATGACCCTTGGTGGCCAATCCCCGTTTCCACTGGGGGCCATTGAGGAACTATCGAACTATCAGCACGGTTGGATATATTCCCATCTTGCTGAGTGCTACAATGTTTGATTCATGTGAAAGAAATCCCGTCAACCCCCGTAGCCAGTGAGCTCATTCTGGCTGCAATGCGGCCAGTACACATGCTTGAGCTGTGAGGTCTATATCCACAGCTTCAGGGTTACAAAGCACCAGAATTCTTTGGTTGCATCTTGTACTCAGCAGCTTGCCCTCTATTTTGCAGGTCAATGATGGTCAATGATGCTTAGCTACTGATGGCTAATGAGGGTTGCTGATGATTGGTCCTGGTTTGTAATGGCTAAGAATGGCTATATTGTCAAATGAAGGAAACTCTTTCTTATCCATGACCTCATCAATGAAGGTAGTGAAATGATCTATTGGCTCATGGGATTTTTACCCCTCGCGTCTCTGAGTTCCTGACAGATCCACACATTGCGAAAACCTTCCGCGACCGCCCGGATCCCGCAGCAGACCTGCACGGCCGCTGCAGAGACTGTACAAGGCCCAAGGCACTTGGCACCCGCTTGCAACCGCATGCATCGTATGCATTGTATCTGTGTAACTGGTTAGAGTATGTAACTATTTGTGTCTGAATGTATGGATGGATGCGTGTATGTGCAAACGTATGGATCTATGAAGTATAAATGTGCAGTGTTTCAGTGTATAAATTCATAGATGTACAGGTCCATTTCTCATATGCACGTCTGCATTTATGTATGTCTAATGGTGCGGAGCCTGCTGGTTGCTGATAGCCTCGCCTATGGTAACCACCTGGTGGGTACACAGGTGAATGAACCGCACTGGTGTTGCGCTTCACCAAGCAGAGAAGGATGGGCAGCGGCAATGCTGAGATTCTTTACCCATGAGTTGCTCCATTCTTCACTGACCCAATGGTTCCCAAACGTCAAGCCGATCACCTGATATTCTTATCGAAGGATCACCCTTGGTGAACAGTTTCAGTTAGCCAAGGATCGCCAAGTCCTAGCTATTGATGGTCGATTCATATCAATCATCTACAACAATATAATACAATCATCATTAATATATGTTCTACAATAATCTACCGTAGTGTATTAGTATATTAACATACTTTCTTATTCTTAATTATTAGTAAGCCAATGTAGCCACACTAGTGATGGATTTGTCATAACTAGATCCTCAACCTTAAAGTTTCCCAGGCCAAACACCCAGCTCGACCTGTTGCTTCTGGATGTCTCCGCCGACCTGAACAACTCTGGCACCCCAGGGAAAGGATGGTTCTTCAAATAGGGTACCCCCGGTGGTTTATTACTAGAAACGGTGGATAAAGGATGACTTAGGGGACCCCTATTTTGAGAAACACCCAAATCAACCAGTGGTTGTAAACAATATTGATCAATATTGTCTTGTACCAGTGCCCCTGAAAGTGTGTTTCTTGTGCGAAACTATTTGCTGCTGTTGAACAAGTCTACCATCGTGAGATCAACGGGATGGGAAAACACGGCCAGTGCCTTGGGTGTAACGGAATAAGTCTGCCAGCGAGCAGACCCACTACATGGGCCCACTTTGTATTCACACTGGCCGCAAATAAACTAACCTGGCTAGATCGAGAAGGTGGAAGATCTACCGGTTAGAGCTGGTTTTCCCCATGGTTTCCCTACAGAAAGGGTGATCTTCGTGGATCTTCATCACCGGACCTCCCCTTGTTACCACCCATGGCTTCAAACCAGCCTCGCCTCCGTGGCCAGGCTGGTGGCCGGTCACCTGTGGCAAGGATGGCATACCATTTGGGCAATGGCCACTGCTGGGAGCGGCTCCTGGCACGGCTCTGCCCTTAATGGGAGCCGGAACGGGATACCCCTGGCGAGCCGCTCATCGCTCCCAACAGCCAGCTCTGGCAACAGCTGGCATCTGGCTTTCCATTTCGAATCTTGGGTCCTTTTTCTTTATGGGAAGTGATGATTCAGCCGGCCCGATGCAAAGAAGTGTTGGCATGGTGGCGATTGCATTCGATGCAGCTCACCCCAGGCCTCTTGAAATGCCAGGCACAAGCATGGCTCAGGCAGCTCCAACATTGGGGCCTGTGAACCTCCCTGGTGGGTTGCAATGGATACTATCGAGATGTACTTGTATAGCAACTGTTGTATAGTTGGAGATAGCACGAAAGTACGAGTATGGGTACTCCATGATATTTCCCATCTGTCGGGGAAAACATCTATATAATTTGTTTAAGTTCTGGTGGGATAATGTTGCACGGACCTGTATTGATACAGGATACAGGACGGATCACGTCTCACTTCTGGATGTGACACACTGAACTGTCATGTTTGCAACTTCAATTCACCTGCTTAAAAGAGTCAAGTTGGAACCTGCTATTTGATGAATTCACTGATGAAGGGCTTTGATGTAAGTGCATTCAAATTCACAAGTTCATTGATTGAACATGATTGAACCATGGGCACTGAATGCATTGATTTGGATAGGAAGGCTTTGCTCCCCACAACTTCGCAGGTAGCCGAGTCGTGCGCGACGAGGAGGATGTTATATGAGAGCACCCCTTCAGATTGGCACCAGCCCCAGTGCCGCAGAGCCATGGGTAGAGGTCATGGGACCCATCAACCCATGATTGGATTCACTATGGGACCATGATGTGATCCATACTGATCACAGTTTCTATGGCAAGTCCCATTGATTGATCAGGATTTATTCCATGTCATGTTTCATCTTTATTTCATACTGACTGAGCACAGTCAATTCAAATGCATTGAGTTCCATCAAGGTGCTTTTTTTGGATTTAGCATCGTTATGCGTTGTCCCTCTTGATCCATGGTGCTTCAAGGATTCACCTCAAGAATCCTTAAGACCTTTGGCCCCAGCACACAGGTGCTATTTTATCTGTTGCATCCTATCTGTTGGATCGACCAGAAATGACCCAAGTCACGTGCCAAGGGGACAAGTCACCGAAAAGCTGCTCCTCCTTGGGAAAGGGCAGCCATTCCGGATGCTCTGCCTGCAAGTACTCCTTGCAGTGACAAATGCTTCTGCGCAGAAGGTGTAGCTCAGCACTGCTGGTGCTTTCATCTTCTTCATCTTTCCTCAATGTCTTAGCTTCATCCAACCCAAGGAATTGAAGGAATCACCCAACGCTGCACTAAGCTACCACAGTACGAGTGCGCCCATGCCCTGGACCACCCCCTTGCGGACTAGATCTCCTGCAAGTTCGGGAAGAGATGGTCTGAGTAATCGCTCCGCTTGGGTGCCTCAACAGTCAAAGGCTGGGCCCAGCACCATGGCTTCGCGACACCAAAACCATCCTTCCCAATTGCATGTTGCATCTTAACAGTCGGAAAACCATGGAAAACCTTTCAATTTCAACAGAATTGGACTCATGTCCTGCAATGCAAAAGGTTTTCCATGGTTTTCCTCACTTTGGATTTGTCTTTTTTGCGATCGTGTTGACGGTCTTGCTGCATCTTGATCTCTACGCTGAGCTTTTCTTCCTCGGTTTCTGATTCGTTCACTGAAGCCCTTGAGTACTGCTGAAGCAATGCTGGAATGTCTAAACAGCCCTTCATTTTTGGAAAGCACCCATCTATACTCATCTCCAAACGCCACGAAATTCTGCTGTTGGCTCGCGAGGATGTGTTTCCCAATCGATCAACCCACCAATATCTTCCATCAACAAACATTGTTTGGCACGCGAAACAACGTGTGAAAGCAGGGAAAACAAGGTGCACATTCAAAGTTGGTACAGTAGCTCTTTCCCTGTATTGTATTACTGCATATTGAATGACCGCGTTTTGACATCGTGACATGCAATTATAAATGCATGCGTTCTCTGTGACATGCAAATATGCGTTGTGTGTGTGTGTGCGCGTGTGTGCGCATACATACATACACTTATACATACGAAAGAATATGCTTCATACGTACCCATGAATGCACGTATCCAATCTTTTTGTACCCAAACTTCTGCGACGCCCATTACCGATTGCCAAGTTAGCTGTGATGATAACCACCTACTTGGTAGGGTGATCCAAAGGTATATCATGGTATGTCAATAAATTCAACTGTCTATGACTGCTGGTTTGGTTGGTTGGCTGGCTGGTCGGTTGGGAGGTCCCCAGGATGCTTGGCAAATCAGAGGGTTGCCACCACCACCACGACCCCCACCACAACAACAACAACAACAACAACAACAACAACCACCTCAGCAACGACGATGTAGCAACGACAACACATCAAACAACGTCAACGACAATCACCCTTCCATGCCTCGTGATTCTTCGAGCTTCTACACGCATCTAAGGCTGCCTGTAGTTGCTCCCAAAAAAGATGTCCCTGGGTCGACAGTTTAATGCTGTCCCAAAGACTTAGGAACATGTAGACTCACTTTTTGAAACTCTGTATGACTCTTTCGGGTCATATCTTTCCTCCTTCCATTCTTCCAAAAGTGCCATAATGAAGCTGAGGGGAGTGCTGAGGGGAGTGCTGAGGGGATACGAGGGGATGCTGCTTGGAGCTCCAGGCACCTCGCAGGTTCCAGCCACCCGCCAGCCATTGAAAGCTGGTAAGAGATGATGACCTGAGCGCGGAGGTGACTTTTTGACAGCAATTCCAAGGGGTTCCTACCACAGGGACAACCTGATGTCAAGCCTCAAATCCATTCAAATCCTGGAGAATCCGTGAGCGTCGTATAATTTGTCCAACGGTTGAAATCGATACCACGGCGAGGTTCCTGGGAAACTGAACTACAGAGTTGTGCCCCTATCAGCTAAGTTGGTTCATAATTGCGGTAGCCACCAGTTCTGGTAGACATAGCTACACTCAAATGGCTTACTAACCGACTTATATCTCGGGGTACAAGTCTGTAGAAACCTTTACGTTCTGTGAGCATAGCCAATTTGTGGTTCTTCTTACCCAGTGCATCCCAAAACCATTGAAGTTCCAATGTCAGCCAAGAAGCCTCTAGAGTACAAGAAACTTGTTTGGAGGGGAAACCACTTGTGTGATTGTCGACAACTTCAAATGACCAGCTACAAAACAAGGTGTCATGTGCAGCAGCGGCTACGATTGTGATGCAGAAGTTCATCCAAGCTATGACGAAGAGTAAGAAACTGCAGAATACTTGGCATTCATTAAGATTGAAGCGCAGATTGTGTTGTTCAAGTTCTCCAGGGTCTGTGCAACATGAGCATATTTTTTCAATTCTAGTGCAGGAAGGCTAACCACCTGTCAATGAATTTGCACATCTCCGTTGGATGCCACAGGTTTAAGACTGCTCAAACTTCGAGCTGATTGCGGGAACTGAACTATTGCGGGAACTGAACTATTGCGGGAACTGAACCTCTTCTGGGTTTGGCATGAGCTTGAACTACCAGTACAAGCACTATCCATGGTACGTATCTCGAGGTCTGCCATCTCAAGCTACAGCTATGGCAAAATGGCTCATGTTGGGAGGCATAATGGCATTCTGCTGATGCTGATTGCCGGGAGTGGACTTCACATGATGGTAGGCCATGTAGACTAGAACTGACGCTGCCACCAGCTTGCAGATTGTATTGCTGAACATGTCTGCCTGGGTCTTCAGCAACTTCCACCACATGTGTTTCTGCGTCACCTGGAACATCTCCTCTTTCTGCTCCAGCTCCAACTTGTCCACCTCCTCTTTCTTCTTCTGGTCCAACTTGTCCATCTCCTTTTCCTTCTTCTGGACTCTCTGAAAGTTGATGAGCGTCCCAACGAAAGTCGATGTAACTCCAACCTGAGCAACTGTCGTAAGTTTTTGCTGCATCACTGCCCAATTTTGGTCTTTGATCGTCTGCTGCTTTGCGATCTCAAGCTCAAGGCTGCGCTTTGACTCTGCCATCCTTGTCTCTAACTCTGCCATCAAGTTCGCTGACTGTTTCGCCTTGGCTTCTGATGCCTTCCTCTCAGCCTCTGCCGTTCGGGCCTTCTGCTGTGATGCCTCCCTCTCGGCCTCTGCCGCTCTGGCCTTCTCCCTTTCAAGTTTGATCTGATCCTCTGCACTCAACCCGGGACTGCGAACAGCCGAGCCTGCCCAAAATGCCAAGACAGTCAAGGGCAGCGACTCGAAAGCAAATGAAGGTAGTGAAGAGGCACACAAGCAACTCAAAGCCACCAAAGACATCATAGCCATCAATCGCCGGCAAGGGCGGGAAGACATGGCCAAGCAAGTGTGTAGGCCGGGGAACTTGCGGCTTGGGAGCTGATGGATCTGCGAAGACTCGGCTATTGCTGTACTGTGGATCCTGTTGGCCTTTACCTGCAAGACAGATTCCATCCATGAATACAGTGTCAGTCATGCCGTCTCAAACAAAGCAACTCGCACTCACCCTTTCAAATACTTGTAACATCAGCTTCCTTACTTGATGCTGCCTTACTTTGGTTGTCTCAACGTTGCAGTATTGTCTATTGTCGTGGTTTGACGTCCTGTGATTAGAGATTCTGCAGTTGCTGCCTGTCTCGCTCATTGCTGCCTTCTTAGAGCTCGCAGCTTGGGTTTGCTGCTCGTTTCCTTGTGCTGGGCTTGCTTTGCTGTGCCCTGTTATGGCTTGTCGGGCTGCATTTGTTCAAAGTTGTTCCTTGCTGAATTGAATTGTGTTGCATAAGCCGATGTGATGGTGAGTCTTGTGAGAGCCTTCTGTTTCCTTGGTGCTTTGCTGGAATGGTTCTGTCATACCTGCTAGTGCGTGTGAGGTGATGTGCATGCTATTCAGTACTGGTTGCTTAGTTTCTGTAAACACCGTTCTGTCACGGTTGGCACCTCATTGATTCCAATGAAATCCATGTTACTGCGGCAGGTGTTGATACTGGGAGATGTTAGTAGGTAAGAATTGAATGGATTGCACTGGTAGATCCAGCTCTTAACAAACTACCCTCAGTTATAGTTTGACCAGATAGTGTTTTATCATTTCAACACAGAATTATTTTCCATTGAAAATTTCAGGCAAGGGATCTTCTACGGTTTATGTGCCTTACACATCCGATGAAGCCCTCATGTGCCCGCCGCACATGAAAGCAGTGTATCAACAGACAATTTGCTTAAAACATACGATACAGACCTTGCAAACTTTGACGGGTGTGTCGTATATGCCAAAATTTTCTTCAAATGTTTCAGCTTCATTGCAGCATTTGGGATACAAAGGCCTGCAACCAGCAGGTTTGCCTTGCAGACCCTGCCTTCCGAATCCTTCTCAAACCATTGATTGTGTGATGAATTTTTTGCAGAGTCAAGGAACTGTCAAACATACGATGAATAAACCTCTTGATGTGTGTATTTGCGAACCGAGTATTTTCTTCAATGAGCAGCTTGATGAGATTCCAACTGGAGACAGATACAAGATGTATCTACGCCTTCACAAATTTTCGAAGTAGCAAGGACGCTAATTGGCATTTGGCCGAAGTTTCATTGTCTGGTTTCATTCTTTGGAATATGTGCCCCCCCACCAGTGGCTTGGGCCTTATTCTAGCGAGCGGATTGGATCGTGTCGCGCTGTGTGGTACCAGAACTAGCTGGTGATTTACCATCAACATCCATCAACTACCAGTATGGGGGATTCCTCATACTGAATCTCTCCCAATATCAGTTGATCTCCCATCATACTTGTCGGTTCACCCCACCCATTCCCACGTTGAGATGAGAAATTGCAAGTCGTGACTGGTGTTCCAAAGCTGCAGCGGTTGGAAACCCTGCCACGCGCTGGGTTTCCCGGGCTACATCGATGCTGCGTATGCTTGTCGGTGCGGTCACATTTGGAGCCGCAGCATGGGCAAATTGCGCTACAGCCTTTGATCTGGGACCACACCTGGCCGTGCCACTGGGCTGAACCACGAACCGGAACACATCTACGCTGGATAGATGGCAGCATAGAACAGCTAATATTTGTCAAGTCACGCCTGATTATACGTATTAACCAACAACAACAACAACAACAACAACAACAACAACAACAACAACAACCAACAACCAACAACAACAACAACAACAACAACCAGAACAACTACTACTACTACGACGACGACTACTACTACTACTACTACTACTACTACTACGACGGCGACTACGACGACTATGACTATGACTACGACTACGACTAGGACTACGTCTACGACTACGACTACGACTACGACTACGACGACTACGACGACTACGGCGACTACTACGACCCCTACGACTACTACGACTACTACTACTACTACGACGACGACTACTACTACTACTACGACGACGACTACTACTACTACTACGACGACGACTACTACTACTACTACGACGACGACTACTACTACTACTACGACGACGACTACTACTACTACTACGACGACGACTACTACTACTACTACGACGACGACTACTACTACTACTACGACGACGACTACTACTACTACTACGACGACGACTACTACTACTACTACTACTACTACTACTACTACTGCTACTCCTTTGCAAAGATGGATAAGCAAATCTTATCGGGGAATGATGTGAACCTTGGACCCAGCACCCAGTAGCAATCGTATCAATCTTCACTGTGCAGAAGATAGTTGTGACCCGCCATCCCCCACCCAACCCACCCTGGCCACCCCAGCTCAGAAATGGCGCGTGTAGCTCGTGCATAAAACAACATCTCCGTGCTTTGCGCGAGATCACTTCATATACATTCATATACAACATCACCCTAACCCAAGGATGCATGTGTAGATCGTGGCACCAAGTGTCTGTTTTAAACGTCAAAACTCATGATGGAAAACTCCAGCCACTTTGGTATCAGCGTGTCCGCAGCAGAGTTGGATCATAACATAGTCATAATTGCTCTCGCACCGCCTACTGGCTAGGGCCGGCATCGAAGCCATGCTGTTGAAATCATTCAGAATAGTCAGTCCAGCTTTGAATTGGGCTTTCACAACAAGAGTGCAACCTTTGTGATGCAGAGTATCTTCGATATGAACTGCAATTTTCAATAGACAAAGACACCTAGTCGGCCTTCAAAGGGCACAAAACGTGGAACGCTGTTGCCTTGCACTTTTTACACCCTACGGATTTTCATGTTCTGATGCTGCACAGATTTTCTCATGACAACGATGTGGCAATCTGCTGGGTAACTCGTTGCAGCGCCTGAGCTTGTTGAAGTTGCAGAGCAGCCTCCAACTTCTCCGCCACCCAATCTTCTACTGGTGCCTGGAACACAGGCCGTGACTAAACGAAGGAGTGTGGGAAGGTTAGTGGTGGCTGAGAGGTGGTTAATGGGTGGTCAAGAGGTGGTTAATAGGTGGGTGAAATAGGCGGTTGTTCAAATGTCTGAAGCAAACAAAGAAACAAACAAATGAGATGTTCGAAGTTCGCGCCGTCGATGTCCAGGAAATGTTCTGCGTTCGCACTGCACAAAAGGATAAACTGGAGAACAAGTCTCTATCATTTTCCAACAATACAACTCCTAATCCAGACAACAGCTGGATAGCAAGTCTCTATCATTTTCCAACAAACAATAGTAACTCATAAATAACGACGGGATAATTCCAACAACTGCAACGTCGTTGCCGCAGCTTCCACACCGCCTTTCCGAGCAACGTGGCCAGCTGCAAGGAGAACTCATGAGCGAAGTGAGATGGCTCCTGCAGGGGCGACCGGTTTGCTCTCCTGATCTGGGCTAACACTCAAGCTGATGCTCCGCTGATGCGCTGATGACGCACTTGCCAAAGGCTGATCAAGTTGATGATGCTGGTCAACCAGAAACAGCGACGACCACGACGTAAGAGAAAGAGGAATGACAAACAACAAACTGCAAACACCCAAACACAAGCAATACGAAGACAAAAGTTGAAAAAACTACCAGAACAGTTGACAACTACAAGAAGCACCAAACACCAAACACCAAACACCAAACAACACCAAACAACAACAACAACAACAACAACAACAACAACAACAACAACAGAGAGACGACAAACGGACCTTTGACAATCAACAATTTGAGAAACAACAAACACCAAAAAATAGATGACAAATAATCACAACACTCCAACGAGAAACAAACAAATGATCTTCATGACGACAGAGGCGACGACAGCAGCACCAGCATGTGGATTTGGGCGCCTTGCTGGTATGGTCGCATCCACCGAGCCAGATGCCCCACCTACGTATTCCCGTTGATTGGTTTGCAAGCTGAACGAAATCTGCCTCACAGTGGAAATCTGCGATGAATCTGGGTATCTGGCAAGTGTTTCCTGGCAAATCACAATGACGCATTCCAGCATGTTTCTTCCTAGAAGAAATCACTAATGCAAATTGATTCCTGCATCCTGAATGACACCAATATGAACAGTAATACTAAGATTACAGGGTTACTTTGCACCACTCTTTGATCTTAAAGCATCAATGTTCATTGACATTGAAACCATCTTAAACCATTAATTACACTACTTAACAAAACGTTGAAGCGACATTTACGTACTTGGACAATCATCCTTGATTGTATCTGTTTGCCGTTGGTTACCTGTATGTCTGGTATACACCACCTACAAGTGGGCTGTATCTTAATCACTAACATCCACCATTATCAAGCAGGGTCAACCAACCATCATGAACATTTTACCCCAACCAACATGGAGGGTTCTCCACCGTCAGCCATGGGCGACACGACGACACACGCTCCGCCACATCAAAGTCTGCCACAACTGGGAAGCGCTCAGAGAGGATCGGCCAGGCCTCAAAACAGCGCCGGGCTGTGTTTCCATCATGAAGGAAATGGCCATCATGAACCAGTACAAAATTGTTGAATCATTCTTGTAATATGTTGTGTTATGTTATTTTCAACTATTTTCAGTGATGTTTGCTATTATCATTATCGTGAAATCCATATTGACAACTAACACGTTATGTTGACGATCAAGAATTGATTATGGTAAAGCCAACAATGGATTATGTATGAGTATCTTACGAATTGTGGTTAATTACATAATATCAACAAGGAGAGTTTATGTCGTTTACTGTAAGTGTTGAACCACCTGATGGTGATAGGCACTGGTGATACGAACCAACCAATGATGAACGAGCCAATCAACAAATATGGCATCGCACATGAAGTCAGCACCAAAACTGATGCCTTCCCACAGTCCTCGTGGGCGATCATGGGGGGGAGAATTTGAGGGCCGTACAGGGACCTTACAACCAATCAATACAACACCCAGATCGCCCATTTGGATGCTTGTGAACATCTTGATCGTGCAATCTGCCTGTATGGACGCATTTGAGCAATGCATGAATGATGGAGCACTCGGATACACCAATCCTTTAGAAAATGGAGGGGTTTTGCCCCGTGATTTGAACATGTACAGTCGGGTTTCAACACGTGAAGCCTGTCCATTCCAACCACAGTCGATTCATAATTTCTTGGCCCCCCTGCCACATGGTCGGGCTTGTGAGCGGCCAGTGCCTCGCAAAATTGTTGGATCTTCCACTGATTGGACGGGAGGGATTTCGCCAAGTCACTTCCAACCTCTTACATCTCTTGCCTTGGTGTCGTTCTCTGTTCAACTGGATCCGTGGAATCTTCCTGGGATTAACCCTACTGCACAGCCAGTTCCACAAGCCACTCCGTCGCATGAACCACCCTTCCTTTTCCTTGCAAGCAGAATTGTGAACACAATCTTGTACAGCCCATTGAGGTAAATTGAGGCCAATTGACCATGATTTATGGCAAAACATTGAGTCAAAAAGCCATTGATTTCATAATATTCATAGTCAATGCTTCTTGACGCATAGTCAATATATAGATGTCAATAGGAAATTGCATAGTCAAATAGTTCCAAAAGCAACGGCTCAATGGGTCCCTCTGCTCCACCAGCACCACGTTGCCCCATCCTCCGCTCCCAGAGGCCTCTGCAGCTAATCCTCGCAGAAAGTTCTGGAAATCGGAGAGTTTTCGCCGTCGGCCCTGAACTGGAGAGGGCATCGTGGGTACCGAGCAGGGTCGCCTTGCTTGGTACAATGGGCTGGGGCCCAAAAAAAGTTGCGATTCGCGCTAGGCATGGTAGTTACCCACCAGTGATGTTCACCAATCCCTATTTCTGGGGGGCACCACTGCGAGATCCAGTGACCACTTTCCAGCACTCCACGCCTCCCGGCCCCAGCGGCTGATGGCGCTGTTTAGCGCATCGAAGAAGCCACCCAACTGGGGCCAGTGATGTTTTTGGAGAGCAGGTGCTCTTGGAATTTCACAGAGCTGGTGCCATCGGGTTACAAGAAGATAGTTGGCAAGACTAACAAAATCAACAGAAACTGATCCACCAGAAAGCATAATATCTACTGAAGTTACATGCTGGACGGCACTTGTGGTGTTTGACGCAGCTTTGCATCGCCCACCTGAGCTGCGATCTGTGGTCGTTGCACCCGGGTGATGGCCACCTGAGCTGATGGCTGCTATGCCATGCGATGCGATGCTGCGGAGTCCCATGTGCCGCTTGCCTTGCGATCCTCGAACAAGCTGGAGAAGATCTTGTGCAAGTAGGCGTTCACATCCAACACATACCTGTGGGATCTCAGCGCAGCTGAAGGGTCCAACGAAAAGAACGGCAATGATGCGTCTAAGAAAATTCTGGATGTACAATCTGGTGCATGTCAAATGGAGATTCCAAATCACCAACTTGTAGAGTTTCATAGCTGACCAGCTCAAGCTGCGGAACTCTTCACGTGAGCCATGCCATGGGTTCCCAGCTATTTCAATAGTTGGTTCGGGGTCTTGGAATCAACTTGGTGCCGGTTGACACTTGGTACCAAGCATCCCAGCTGGTGCCACGGGTGAACCCGGGCCCCAACAGTTGGGTATTGGGTCCTCGCGACGATGTCCAAGTGCAGCCACCAACCTATGGCCCTAAAGTGATCAGCTGGTCTCCCCATTCCAGATTCCAATCTATTGAAGAACTCTTAAGGCAATTTAAGGACCATGTTTGGCAGTTTAACCAGACTCTGCACCAAGTTAAACCAGGCATTTAACCATGTTGACCGAGGCATTTCATCATGTTGAACCTAACACTTAAGCAGTTGAACCATGTTTACCATGTTTAACCAGGCACTTGACCATGTTGAACCCCCCTCTCCAGGCTTCGCGCACTCGATGACCTCATCCCAGTTGCGCTCCACAAAGGCCTGGAACGGAGCTCCCTGCCCTCTGTGTCGGTCTGCTTCAAGCGGATTCTTTGTCCATCTAACACAGGTCATGCATGGACATCATGGACCCAACTCTGTGGGAAAAACGATCCCAACTTCAAATTCATCACCGAAGCACAGTTCTGTTTCTGCTCTTCGTCGACAGCATTGAGAACAGTTGCCCTTCACCATTGCTATTATGGCCGTAAAGAATCTGCAAATGTCGGATCTTCCGCGAAACCAGTTTAGTTTACCAGAGGCTTCACACATCAAATCCAAGGCATTGTCCAAAGCCATGGTGGAGCCCCCACGTCACTGGTGATTTCCCTATTAACAAAGTGGCTATGCGCAGCTGGTGCTCGTAGGTACCACCATGGACAGGGACAATTATAATCACTACTAACCACTACTACTTGATTAAAACCGTTATTGACCAACTGATTGATAACTACTGGTGGTGATCACTATTATCAACCATGATGGTCAACTAAGGGTTATTAATCAACTAATTCACCACTAGTAAACCACTACTGCTTAGTAAGTACCACCATGGGGAACTGGACAAAATCACAAGGCTCCCTGTGATTCCCAGCCGCAGCGCCTGCTGGTACGCTCGCTCTGCTGCTCCGGAGGCGTCCGGCAGGTCAGCCAGACATTGCGCTCGGATTTCGGCGGCAACCTGGTGACTTGGAGGGTGGAGCGGCAGAACGGCCAAGCTATCAGGAAATCTCAGGAAGCATTGAGTGAGAAGCATTTGTCATCAATCATCATGCTTGTTGGGAATCAATGAGCATCATAAATGACCATTGTTAGTGTTAGTAAGGTAAAGGTATGATGAATGAGTAACCCTTCATAACCATGAATAACCATGCCATCAATGAGCATCATCAGTGCTTCTTGATCATTGACGAGTCTCTCAACCACAATTCTTAGTGCTTAGCCACCAATAGCCGAGTCACCGATCCCGACTATCAACCTGACCAGGATCCAATGATTCTTGTGGTAGCCCCATGCAACCACCAGGCCCCCAGGTCTCACCACAGAGGAGTTGCTGCGGCTCACGTTTCGAAGCGTCATCGTCAGGTGACTTTCGGGACGTGAATGACTACACGGGCTTGACCACCAACGCACCCCCTACTTTTTCATGGCTGCTTCAACTTCATTTTGGGATGGCCAAGGGGTACCGCCATTTCACTGGAGAGATCTTGGAGCAGCCAATTTGAGCAGGGTATTGCTAGCATTTGGTTAGAACCCTCCTGGTAGCTCCTGGCCCCGGTCCCCCTCGCTCCCTCCCAATCAATAGTATCCAACAGCCAGATTGTTACACCTGAAGAGTCATGGTGCCAAGAGACTGCCAGAAGCGTCCCATCGAGCCACTCTCGTGCTAAGGAATCGAAGAAGAGTTCGGCCTCGTCCGATGTCCCGGATCATGTTGATGGCTATCACTCATGGTAGATCCAGCGGAAGCCAGAAACCAAGCCCAGTTCAACCTGAGTAAGTGATTCCTGGGGGTTAATTGACCCACATGCGTAGTGGTCAATCAAATGTGTTTGATCACATATGATTCACCATCAAACCTAGGGAGTCGTCAATATAGATCTCCCATTACAGCGAGTCCTAAGCTATCGACATGTCAGGCATGGAAAACCTGTTCCTGGATCTGTCAACACGCCAGAGATTCGGCGCGTCGCCTCGCTTGCCCTGGAATCATTGGCTCCCATTGGGACCATAGACATCCCATGACATCCCTACCTCCAAGGGCTTGCAATTTCTACACAGTGGCAGGGGGAATAAAACCAGCTGCCACCTCACATGGTGTGTCCTGTCCTTGACCTGCCATGCTTGGATCCAACGTCCTCTCCAAAGCATCACCGTCCTCAAGGAATTCCGACAAGGATCAGTACAAATCGACTGCGAAATCACCGGTGACCCAACAACCTCCAGCAACAACTGCTACCAACCACCATGGCCCAAGAAGAGGCTGCCCGGCCAGCATTCGAGCTCGTCCACTGTCGCTGGTATGTCGCTGCACCTAGCAGCCAACCCTGGGTAGCCTAAACCTACCAATGGGGGGACCAGCAAGAGCTTCAGTGGTTTCACGAAGAGTTTGAGCCGATTTAACCATCTCAAGATTTGTCCAACCAATCGTGGGACCAGGTCATGGGCACCAGCTCAGCTTGAGGATTCCCAGAAACAGTTTTTGCGAAGCGGACTACCATTTGGGCCCGCTGGCTATCGTCCAAGGAGTTGCTCGTTCAGCAGACATAGCATGGCTTTGGGGATTCCCCCCAAACTATGGACAACCGTGAGCTCCACGACGGGGCGTTTTGCCAGCCGCTTGACTGCATCCCCATTGATGTCTCACAATGACGCAATTAGCAAGTCATCCTAGGCAACTTGCAAATCGGTGTCTGCCATATGCGCTTCCCCACAACTGACAGGTAATCGGTTGACTACAACCCCTGTGTCAGCTGATCTGGACCAGATCTAGGCTGCCGGTCCATTTCAATGAACTCCTTCTCTGTGTTCTCACCTCAAAACTTTCCATCCAAGAAGCGCAGCATCAAACCCAGCATCAAAAGATGAACGTTGCAGCGCAGTGTTCATGACGTCATATGTTTCTAGTGTAATTGTCTGAATGCTAAAATCTGCCTGAGGCAAAGAGACCCCGACAGCGAATCCCACCAAAAACTTGTCCCCTTTCTGGAAGCACCATGGACTAATTTCAAAGTACGTGATCCATTGAGTGAAGGTAGAGGTTGGGACCAAAACAGCAAAAGCAAATCGAATGATCAAGAGCAGTTACGATGCTTGCCCGTCCGATTTCGCATGCTTGCTGATGCTGCAGAAGAGATCAGCCTGCTCTCAAATGTCTTGGCATTCGCACGATGAGATTGCAAGACCTTCCACTGATGCTCTGCACGCTTTGCCTGTCAGCTCGCAACATTCGTAGCATCCCACAAACGGAACGTGTGTTTTCATCCAGAACTTGGGGTAGTTACAAGAAGTGACCAGACTTTCGCAGCACTCCCAAAAGTGAACTTCTGGAATGTACTTTAAAATTCTAGCGCTTGGTTGGATGTTAAAGGAAATCGAATGGACCATACTGCGGACCATATGACTCGTGTTCGAAAAAAGAAGACAGGATTGAAAACGCCTTGTTGTGCTCGGAATGGCATGTTGTGGTCATTGGGTCCAACTTGTGAAACAAACAGCCCTTTTAAGACCAAAATACGGGTCTGCCTCAAGATGCTTGATCCACAAAATGTGAGGATGATTTACTACTTACAATGATGAGCCGCGCCCAATCTCCAACTTCATACCCCGTGCTTTTCGGAGCCAGAGCTGGAGCCGGCAGTTCTTCGCCTACCAATCAGTTGTAGTCATTAATGGTATCCTTATCATCATGACGGGTGCATCCACTGTCAGCATATAACTGTCACGAACCATCATCATTGACCATGATAGATCAACTCTTATCACCACTTTTCAAATGATGGTACAGGAATGAGGGGGCCATTTCTGCTGTGCAGGATGCTCCTATAGCCCTCAGCTGGGTGTAACCTGCCCCCAGGACCCTGTCATGCCCAGTATCAGCACCTCCGCCTCAACCAAACAACTGAGGACGTTGTGCCTGGCAATGTCACGACGTGTCGCCACGCCGGTAACAACATATACAGTATTTCATACGACGTGGATACATGTCTATGTATATATTACATACTGTACATAGATAGATAGATGTAAGTGTGTCTGCATGTACGTATAATATGTCTATTCTGAGTGGGACATTCGTAGGTTTTTGGCTTAGACATGGGCAGACCGGAAGGAAAGCACCAGGAATCCATCATGAGATGCCAGTCAATTACCAACCTGGGAGAATAAGCACAAGCTCTTGGTAAACCTCATGATGTTTTCACAGCATTACCTGGGGCAAGGGTAGGTGACGAAAGCTACCTTGGCAATTGAAACAAAAGAAACGGAAACCTAGGGGGTGAGAAACTTGAACGGACTTAGGGGGTGAGAAACTTGAACGGATAAGAAGCAACATTTAGTAAGCAAAACACAAGTATCCATGGATCCTAGCAAGAATCTAGCCCAGCAAGGAGTTGCTACAATTGATTTAATCAATAGTTCGTGGCTTTTGTAGGTCCTGTCCCTGCCAATACTTGCGAAAGCAAGAGCAACGTTAGCTAGCTGATGCTAGCTTTCGTGATTTATGTGATCTCTACATGATGCAGCACATATTCTTGGTGGGACAATGGTAGTTTCTTACCATTCTACATGTGTGTGTGTGTGATACTTCACTGCTATTCACTATTCATTACAGACCGTAGTTGGCTGTTGACCTTGCATCGCAAGAATATCAGTTGGTATGAGTTCTCACTAGTTCCCTGCTGATGATTGTTCAATAACTTGGTGCTTATAGGACCAATGATCTATTGTTCTAAACTTCCCCTGCTCCAACCCTGCTCGCCATTGCTCCACTAAATCACTCAAAATCACTCGAAATCACTATGAATCATTATAAATCACTACAAATCACTTTAGATCACTATAAATCACTCTAAGTCACTAAGTGCACCAGCCACAAATCTATGGTTTTCCCTACCGCTTGCAGTGCCCACGGGAACGCCTCAGGGCGAGGTGTAAGGCGTTGAGGAAAGCCACCCGTCCGCCACGCAGCCGAATGCCCAACCTGGGCACAGCAACGGTTGCAGCACCGGAAGATGACCGTCATTTGGTGGGTCAAATAGAGGGATCCATGGTCATCATCATCATCATCATCATCATCATCATCATCATCATCATCTTCTTCTTCTTCTTCTTCATCAATAGATTTTGTGGAGCATCTAAGGCTGAATCAGCCATCATCAGCCATCATTAGCCATCATCAGCCAAAAGCAAGCATCACCGACCATAATCATCTTCATTCATCTTCATTCATCGTTATGACCAGGAATCATTGTCATGAATTCTCACTCACCACTTTCTCATCACACACATCCATCATTACTCGTTGCCATGCCCATAGCATTGAAGTTGCCTTTCAGTCTGTGGATGAAAGTGCAGGTCATTGCCGCGGGTTTGCCGCGCACTTTCTGTACAGATTACGAGCTTCTTTTGGATGCTATCATCTGCGAGGTATATCAACGGACAATTTTACCATACATAGCTGGTGAGCTTCCATCTTTCACCGGATCCCTGGAGCATCGTCCTGCTGACATCAACTTTTTCCATCGCTGGCGCTTTACAGGGCGTGAACGCTGCTGATTTCGCATCGTTGCGTTGCTGGTCATGTGATTGCGTCAGCAGCTGCACAAGTCCCAAAGCGTTACGAGATTCCCCGACTAAAGATGCTTTCTGACCAACTTGGATAGTGTTACTATAGGTGGTTTATCGAAAAAAGGCCATTTTCTTTAACCAAATGGTTAACTAATGGTTCATCGATGCGGACAATCAATGGTTCATGGTGGTTGAATCAACTGGTAAGGAGGCTCCCGCCATCTGATTCTGCTTCTGCTGCTGGAAGCTTGGCCACTGCCATCAGGTGCTGTCCTACCTGTCAGGCTTGGAGAGGACATCCCAAGAAGCTCAGTTTGTGGTGCCATCTACTGCAATACCACAAGGTGTTGCATCCATGATGCTTAGATGACGTGTTGCCTTGGATCAGGGGCTACTTGCATCTACCTGTACCAACAAAAAAGGTGGAAGATGGTGGAAAATAGTGGAAGTCATGTTCAAAACACCAGACCATGGCACCTCATCGCAAAGGCAATTGCATGGCTTTGCTCCTCCACTAGGGCGTCATGGTAAAAGTACGAGAACTTACCTCACGTTCGACCAGTGCCCGGTCCCAGGTGGTTCCCATGGCAGCCCAAAAATTGTCACTTTTGGTAGATAGGAAATCAACCATTTGCGGTGAGAAACAAATTGATGGACAGTCTTGGATCAAGAAAGTTTGACCATAATTGAGGTTTGAAGATGCTTGATGATGCTTGATGATGGCTGATGGCTGGTGCTGGCTAACGATGGTTGATGATGCTTCATGACGCTTGATGACGCTTGATTGGGCCTTGGATGCTCTAAAAAAGCTGAAGTCAAACCATGGACCGCAGTCCAAGTAACTGGTCTCCGACTCCGGTCGTGGTCGATAGCCCAAGGGCTGTCGACATTGCCTGCGTCGTGTTCGGTTGCCAACGCGTGGAAAGCCATGAGCCATGGACATGACAAAGGTTGAATGATGGTGAACGGTTGTTCAGTAGTGGTCAATGGTTGTTCAATGGTATAGTAGCCTTTATTAATAGTGTTTCAGTGGTTAATGATTGAACCATGGTCATGGACATGAATGATTGTACATGTTTGATTAATCATGACTCATTGATGGTGGATAATCCTTAATGATGATGATTAATGGTTGTTCGTCATTTTTGAATGGTTCCCAACAACAGTGTTTCATAACGGTTGATACTGATGGTTCATCATGCCTATTGATGCTGAATGGTGAGCTGCCCGAATCTCACCACGCAACATGCACCTGCAGTAGAAGCGATATTGCTGTTCCACGCCGTTCGGCCGCTTGAGAAGTATCCTGTAGACATTGTGAGCAAAGCCGAGAGGACGACACTGGGCCTGACTGACATCAACCGTAGCCGCAGCCAATCTCGTGATTTCTTAAGCCATAGGAGTGCCCCTAAAACCGTTGGTTTAATATTATTACAAGCGGTTTCTCAAAATGGGGGACTCCCAAATCATTCACTATTAGTCATGTTTAACAGTAGACCAATCATTTTTGGGGTACAGGACCCCTATTTTGAGAAACCACCATGTTGATAAGTAGGCACCAAGTGGAGAATTTCATCCAACAAGAACTCCGCTAAGTTTGCCTCACGTGCGTATTACCTAAGTAGCTCTTCTGTCGGTCGCCACCGGTCCTCTCTCCAAAGTTGGCATACTTCTTGTGGAAGTGCATGGCCTAACAATTTGTCAACAGCTAATCCCATGATGAGTTGCAGTAAGCGTTGGTAAGCCCTGTTCACTCGGTAGGGTATACATGGTACACTGGGTAGGGTATACGCGGTGAGCCGGTTTGCAGGGTCAAGGTAGTATCCCAAACTAGGCTATCTTCAGCCTAGGGGTGAGGACTGTTGTTTTGAGCTATGAGGAACTGCACCGTTGTCAACTCGTTGCATTTGCAGTCTGCAAATCCTTGACACATCCGTGGAGACCTGCGGAACTCAGCTTTGGAACCAGCTGCTAGTCCATTGGATGCTTCAAGCACCCCCCCATGCTAGTTGATGTTACTGAGGATGAACGCTCAATTGGGTTCTCAAATAGACTAGTTGATCAATGAGGATTGAACATCTCTTCAAAAGCAAAGGGATGAGTGAAATTGGAATCTCCCACGCTGCCTCCTCAAACGCAAAGGACTTGTCCTTAGTTCCGGCCATGAATGTCTGACAGAATCACCAAGCCCCTCTAAACAGGCAACCACTCATATTGGATCTACCCATCAGGAACTGACGTGTTGCCATATTGGATTGCCTTAACTTCAATGTTGCTTTTGCATTCGCAGCCTGCTTCGCGCTTCAACGAGAACCCGAAAACTTTGGGTATGAAGAACCCACCTTTGACTGCAATTTGGTTAGGCCACTCCGGGTAGCATCTTAGCTCCCCCTCTAAGGGGTCATAGCTATAGGGATACCCCTGGCTCCTTAGCTCCATCCTAACCACCGGCCAGTTGAAACATCATCCGTGGCACTCAACATTACCAAGTCTTCAATCGGCGACGGCCAGGGCACTGTTCTTCTTCTTGGGAGCTTCAGGATCCTAGTGTCTGCAGCAACGCAATGCTCCCCGCCTAGGGTTGGCCAGTGTCAGTGGGCTCTCTGCAAAGAGAAATGACATGCAGCAGCAACAACTACGACTGATAGGTTTAGAAAAAGGAATAGATGTAAGGACAAATGTAAGGAAAATCGTGATATGGGTGACTTAGTAGTAACTATATGTAACTATCACAATAGCCATAACAATGATACTGTAGTACACACAACCACAACAGCGACCACGGCTGAAGCCCAAGTGCGGCGCGCTCGTGTTGGTTTCTCTTCTGAATTGAAAGACCGCCAAGCTATGCCAATCTAGCATTGTCGGTCCAGAAATGGGTGTCAGATTAGTGCTGCCAAGTGGACAAATCGAGCAATAGTGAGAGATGATGGTCTTCTCACCCATGACCTTACTGACAACGCTGCATGTGCTCCGCGCGCAAAGTAAAACCAGCTGAGATTCTGGCTGCGCTCATCTCGCTTGTGAAGTTCACAATCTTGAATTTCCTGGCAGTCTCGGCTCCAACTTTCAGTCCAGCCGTCTGTTGTATAGCCAAATCATGGCGGCTCTAATGAAACCAACCGAAATTTACTCCACAAAATCGCACGATTCAACAGTCAGCAGCAGCAGTGTCTACTCCCCCTCAGTCTTCACAGGTCTTTCTTTGAATGGAAATATCTCAAAACTTGGTGGTTTCTCATGGTCTCTGTGTTAAGCCTTTTGGAACTGAGAGGGGATGCCACTTGTACAGTGAAGTCTATTCCGATCTGGGTATGCATGGAAATTGCAGTTCGCATCCGTAAGCTGACACGTCGAAGAGAGAGACATTCAACCTGCCATTTTCGGGAAACAGATGGAACCACCATACATTTGGGTGATAGATCACTTGACGCGTCGTTGAAACTCCTTAGAAGCTCCTCAAGCAAGTCAACTCCTTGGTAAAGTGGCCGCAGGGCCTTCATTGCTATCAGAAACAACTGGTCCTCCAGTGGCATTCCCTGGCTATGTTGCGCGGGCTTCCCACCTGCTTACTCCTTCTTCTTGAGCTTCCTCGAGCTCGTCTCGCCGTCGCTTCTTGATATCCGCTAACGTTGCCTGCCCCTCTGAGGTCTTCACACGCCTTGACAGAGGGATCATGCTGATTCAAATCAGAGAGAATGAGACCCTCCGCAAAAAGGTACGGAGAGTAGAAGTAGAGCAAAGCCCACAAACAAATCAAACAAGCAAATCAAGAAAAATCAAACCAAGAAAAACAAACAAAGAAATCAAGAGAAACAAACCAACATTCTGTGATCAAGTTGATCAACTGAACTGATTTCAACACAGCTCCCGGCTGTTCCGCTGTTCCGCTGTGCTTCCCCACCAGTTGGGATCGTCGCCCTTCATTCGCTCGAAGGCTCCGCCCTTCTGCTCCTGTCCCTGGCAGCGAAGGGCGAAGCCTTCGCCCAGCCGAAGCGCTGGAATGGAAAGAGCACTAACAGCAACAACCAACAACCAACAACCAACAACCAACAACCAACAACCAACAACCAACAACAACAACAACAACAACAACCACAACAACAACAACAACAACAGCAGGAAGAACAACAGGAAGAACAATGGGAAGATAATCCAGTTGGTTGTAGTGTTATCACCTAATAATTAATGGATGATAATGATAGAGTAATTCACAAATAATGGTACGTAGGGTAATAACAATGGTAATTGCAGTAGCCACGACTAGTGACTGTGATATCAATGTAATTTTGGTTTAACCATGTAAGTGCTAAGTGGTGATATCCAATTAATAGTTCATATCCAATTGATAGTGGATTAATAGTTGCAGCAATATCTTAAACCCAATTGTGGGGTAACCATTAGTGGTCTTGCTGTAGTAGTAAGTAATGATACAAAAAGAACTGACCACTAGCAATCGCAGGAAGATCACTATTTAATGAGGAAAAGTGGTAAGTTGCAATAATATAATCATGCCAATTGTGTAATTGCATATATTAACTAATGGTTGTCAATAGCATCTTTTGTAGTACATCTTTCAACAAATATAGTAATAAACTGTAATATACGGTGATGCGCTCTTTCTATAGATTCTATAGATACAGTGGCAAGTGTGATGCATAGTATGCCAATACTGGTAACAGTATTATGGCAATGCAGTAATATGGTAATATAATCAATATAATTGTTATATAGTTGCAACAGCATACAAACATTAGCACTGTTGTGGCAGTTCTTAGCAAAGGGATTCATGGGGAATGAACCATGTGGGATCATGGCTCTGTGTGGAGCAAAGCACCCAACAACTCTGCCCCAAATTGCCGCAGGTTGGTCTGGATGTGCCACATGAGTGCAACCAGCAAAACAGCGCAAAATCAATGATGAGATGCCACGAGAACAATCACTAGTCGTTGCTAACCGTTAGTTAACAATCATTAACATCAGGTGATTAAATCATTACTGCCCGTGATTACCATCATTAAAACATGATGAGATGCCATGAGGCGCCATGAGGTGTCATGAGGTCAGTGGCCGGTTGATTCGTCAAGCCACGATCAATTGCAGAATTGACCACTCTGAAGAATCATTTGAGACTTCCATGACCGCAATGGACATATAGAAAACACCTGTCTAAAAAGAAGCACAGATTTGTAGGTAATTTAAAAATGGAATCGCCTGACATCTCCAAGCCAAGCTATATAGTGTAGTTGTTCAATGTCAATCCATTTGAAAAAACCGTCAGCATCTTCACATGTGTCCACCAGGCTCCTGCCAAGTGTGAACCCATGGCCATGGAACCCATCGAACGTTAACCCCGGATTAGTAAACCCTTGGTTGATTTTTATAAGGGGTATCCCTAAGTTCCCCAACTGGTTTCCCACTAAGCTACGGTACCCCGTAATTAATCAACCTATGGAATTAACCATTGTTGCTGGTTGTTGCATCCCCTTACAAACCACTGGTCATAACCCTCATTTACCAGATGTAACCACTGCAAACTGTAAACCTATGGAATTAATCATGATTGTTGGTTCTTCTACCCTTCTTACAATGGCTATAACCCTTATCAAGCACTATAACGCTCAATGGGAATGATTGATAACCCTAAGCTAAGGGCTTATCCCGTGGCTTACTGGATCCTGGGCCTGGCTCTGGTCATTCTGTGCGCTGATGGACGCTTGGTACGCTGCGAGCCTTGCAACAGTGAGAGCCTTGAATCAGTCCGAACCAGTAGAGATACACGATGTGAAAACATGGAAATGTCCCGTTGTAAAGCAGGGTTTTTCAGCTCTTCCCCCGAGTTTACAGGCTTTCGTCATGTTTCGTCATCCATGGTATCACTATGAAAATAATGGACTATTCATGAATATATATATATATATGTGTGTGTATATTATAAATATATATATATATATATGGGTATAGCCTGATTAAGTGCTTGACGCAGTGTTTTAGAAGGGTGAGAGAAGGGTGAGGGAAGTTGTCAGAGTATCATAGAAGTTATCATATTATAGAAGTTGTCATTGTATTACAACGCCCCCTACTAACGTTCGTGTTTGATTGCTTCGGAATGAAGCACTTAACCAGACTATACCGATATATCTATATTTATAATTTATATCTATATATATATATAATTGACTTAGAAAAACATATATATTTTTATATTTGTTCATCATGTTTCATGTTTCATTCCTTATGTGCTCTGCTTAGTCGCTTGGTAGCCCATTTGGGTTCCCGGGCTCTTCATCGTCGTTGTTCATGGCGTCAGCAGAACTGATCGGGCACACACGACAAAGTTTGAGAATGTCTCAGCCATGCCATGACCTGTGGGGGTTCACATTCTGCTCATCACAAGCTGGAGACTGAACCATCCCAAGAAATCAAGTACTCTTTAAAGAAATTGAATTGGAACATAAACGCGGTTGAATACAAACGATATACTGGCGATAAACTGGTATTGGTTGAGATCAATTCATCGTGAAATACAAGTTCCACTGGGATTTCAGCACCTGCCCAATTCTTACAGCGACAAATTCTTGAAGCTTTTGTGGGAACTCCAAAATTGATCGAGATTTGCCTCGAAACAGGTTCACACATGCCAATCTCGCGGCCTGTTTGATATCGTTTTTTGTTGACCCCGTACCAGCAGTTTTGGTGCCCACTGCCCTGCCTCTGCTTTGCCAGTTGACCAGTGGCCACAGTCTACTCTTCATGGGATTTGCCCCAGGGCAAAAGCGACAAAACGGCCGAAATGTTGCAGGCGGAGCAGTCAAAGTGCATGGTCGTTGTCGAGTTGCGTCGATTGGGGGTGCTTCGTGGGTTTCCATAGAGCAAAGACGCGCAAAGCCTGGTACCTGTAAAAATAAAGAAGAAGAAGAAGAAGCTTTGGATAAATAGTTTGGTGATTCCTTTTGACAGGGCTTTGTTTCTCTAGTTGGACACTCTTGTCAGACAAATCCAACTTGATCACCTGCATGCCCAAAAACGTGATATTGATGCAGACAGAGGAAGGTGCGAGAAGATGATTTTGAGTGGATATGTGGTAATTCAGTGTAATCACAAAAGCATTAAAAAGCCAAGTTGATAGATTAATATTCAATCAATATAATCCCAAACAACTAAATAGCCACTGTAGGTTCATAGCTGTAATCCACCCAGATTAAATGATTTACTGCTCTTCCACGAGTGGCTTGACACTGGACTAGTGGCTTAACGGTTCCACCTGTGAAGCCTGATGAAGCCGCTGTGTTCCTGACTGGCTGAGGAACCGGGTCTCTTCCACCTGGTGGCGGATCGACTCTCAACATGGCAGCAGCTTCGGATCATTATTTGGCCACAACCCTGTAACGTCACACCTCAAGGGCCTGAAACTTCGTGGATCTCTTATCGTGAAACGTGGTTGCTGCTATCCTGCCATGTTGTTGGTCATTACTGGTTGACCAATCGACTGCTATCATGGGCCAACCAACGAATCTGTTTCTGGTGGCATGCCCTATAGTTGCTGGTCATATGATATCCTATAGATCATTGCTGAGTATTGGCCGACCAAGCAACTAAGCAACCAAGCAAGCAACCAACCAACCAACCAATCAACCGACGGACCAACTTCCACCTGCAAAGCACCATTGAGCCGCTGAATGGCATCCAAAATCTTTTCCTCTGAAGGCATCGAGCAGCCCTCCGCCTGGCCACCGCAGCAGTTGGGGCGGATCAGAACAGCTCCGTTGGCCCAAATGGATCCAAATGGTTTCTCAAAATAGGGATACCCACCAAATCATCCTTGTCTAATCTGAGCCCCGGATTAATAAAACCCTACAAAATAATATTAAAAAAATTCAAAAATCATTGATTTTTTTGATTTTTTTAATCTTCGTTAATGAATTCGTAATTTACTTTTAATCTTCGGTTCCGTGATCATGCAACTAAACACCCCTAAATAATACTAATTTTTTTTGGTTTGATGTTTTTTGTCTGTTTCCAGCCTGTTTGAAACACCTGCCTGAAGCCGAAATTCCGAAATTCAAATATTGTGTAATTATCAAATTTCGGAATTTCGGCTTCAGGCTTTAGGTGTCTCAAACAGGCTGGAAACAGACAAAAAACATCAAACCAAAAAAAAATAGTATTATTTGGAGGTACTTTAGGTGCATGAACACGGATCCGAAGATTAAAAGTAAATTACGAATTCATTAACGAAGATTAAACAAATCAAAAAAATCAATGATTTTTGAAATTTTTGAATATTATTTTGTAGGGTTTTATTAATCCGGGGCTCAGATTA
>VSDK01011582.1:0-11675 GCA_009767595.1 Symbiodinium kawagutii | reverse complement strand
CAAGCTCCTGAGGTCCTCCACCAGGCTCCACCAAGCTCCACCAAGCCCCACCAAGCTCCACCAAGCTCCTGGGATAGAGTCGGATTGTCCTCTTGGAAATGGGATTCTGGGATAGCGGCGTTTGGGCCCCCCCCCGCTCCCCACCAAGCTCCACCAAGCTCGTGGGATAGAGTCGGATTGTCGTCTTGACCTGGGATTCTGGGATAGAGCCGGATTGAGTCCTCCACCAGGCTCCACCAAGCTCCACCAAGCTCCTGGGATTCTGGGATAGAGTCGGATTGAGTCCTCCACCAGGCTCCACCAAGCTCCACCAAGCTCCTGGGATAGAGTCGGATTGTCCTCTTGACCTGGGATTCTGGGATAGAGTCGGATTGAGTCCTCCACCAGGCTCCACCAAGCTCCACCAAGCCCCACCAAGCTCCACCAAGCTCGTGGGATAGAATCGATTGTCCTCTTGACGTGGGATTCTGGGATAGAGTCGGCTTGAGTCCTCACGAAGCTCCACCAAGCTCCTGGGATAGAGTCGCATTGTCCTCTTGACCACCAAGCCCCACCAAGCTCCACCAAGCTCCTGGGATAGAGTCGGCTTGAGTCCTCCACCAGGCTCCCCCAGGCTCCACCAAGCTCCTGGGATAGAGTCGGCTTGAGTCCTCCACCAGGCTCCCCCAGGCTCCACCAAGCTCCTGGGATAGAGTCGGCTTGAGTCCTCCACCAGGCTCCCCCAGGCTCCACCAAGCTCCTGGGATAGAGTCGGCTTGAGTCCTCCACCAGGCTCCCCCAGGCTCCACCAAGCTCCTGGGATAGAGTCGGCTTGAGTCCTCCACCAGGCTCCCCCAGGCTCCACCAAGCTCCTGGGATAGAGTCGGCTTGAGTCCTCCACCAGGCTCCCCCAGGCTCCACCAAGCTCCTGGGATAGAGTCGGCTTGAGTCCTCCACCAGGCTCCCCCAGGCTCCACCAAGCTCCTGGGATAGAGTCGGCTTGAGTCCTCCACCAGGCTCCCCCAGGCTCCACCAAGCTCCTGGGATAGAGTCGGCTTGAGTCCTCCACCAGGCTCCCCCAGGCTCCACCAAGCTCCTGGGATAGAGTCGGCTTGAGTCCTCCACCAGGCTCCCCCAGGCTCCACCAAGCTCCTGGGATAGAGTCGGCTTGAGTCCTCCACCAGGCTCCCCCAGGCTCCACCAAGCTCCTGGGATAGAGTCGGCTTGAGTCCTCCACCAGGCTCCCCCAGGCTCCACCAAGCTCCTGGGATAGAGTCGGATTGGGTCCTCCACCAGGCTCCACCAAGCCCCACCAAGCTCCACCAAGCTCCTGGGATAGAGTCGGATTGTCCTCTTGACCTGGGATTCTGGGATAGAGTCGGCTTGAGTCCTTCACCAAGCTCCACCATGCAAGCTCCTGGGATAGAGTCGGATTGTCCTCTTGACCTGGGATACTGGGATAGAGGCGGCTTGAGTCCTCCACCAAGCTCCACCAAGCTCCTGGGATTCTGGGATAGAGTCGGATTGAGTCCTCCACCAGGCTCCACCAAGCTCCACCAAGCCCCACCAAGCTCCACCAAGCTCCTAGGATAGAGTCGGATTGTCCGGGATTCTAGAGTCCAATTGAATTCCACCAGGCTCCACCAAGCTCCACCAAGCTCCTGGAATAGAGTCGGATTGTCCGGGATTCGGGATAGAGTCCGATTGAATTCCACCAAGCTCCACCAAGCTCCACCAAGCCCCACCAAGCTCCACCAAGCTCCTGGGATAGAATCGGATTGTTCTGTTGACCTGGGATTCTGGGAAAGAGCCGGATTGAATCCTCCACCAGGCTCCACCAAGCTCCACCAAGCCCCACCAAGCTCCTGGGATTCTGGGATAGAATCGGATTGAATCCTCCACCAGGCTCCACCAAGCTCCACCAAGCTGTCGGATTGTCCTCTTGACCTGGGATTCTGGGATAGCACTAAAGGCTTCAGGTGGTTTCAAACCCGTTTCGAACACCTTTCTTTCTCCGTCCACAATTTGAAGGTTCACTGTGCGCGATTGAAAGTTCGCCATCCTTCTTCTTCTTCTCTTTTTGCTGAATTTGCCCTTTCCCTTCTTCTTCTTGTCTTTTTGCTGAGGCTGGCTATGCCCTTTTCCACTTTTCTTCTTCTTAGTTTGCTGGCTTTGCCCTTTTCCATCTTTCTTCTTCTTAGTTTGCGGGCTATGCCCTTTTCCACTTTTCTTCTTCTTAGTTTGCTGGCTTTGCCCTTTTCCATCTTTCTTCTTCTTAGTTTGCGGGCTATGCCCTTTTCCACTTTTCTTCTTCTTAGTTTGCTGGCTATGCCCTTTTCCACTTTTCTTCTTTTTAGTTTGCTGGCTATGCCCTTTTCCACTTTTCTTCTTCTTAGTTTGCTGGCTATGCCCTTGTCCACTTTTCTTCTTCTTAGTTTGCTGGCTATGCCCTTTTCCACTTTTCTTCTTCTTAGTTTGCTGGCTATGCCCTTGTCCACTTTTCTTCTTCTTAGTTTGCTGGCTATGCCCTTTTCCACTTTTCTTCTTCTTAGTTTGCTGGCTATGCCCTTGTCCACTTTTCTTCTTCTTAATTTTCTGGGATAGAGTCGGATTGAGTCCTCCACAAGGCTCCACCAAGCTCCACCAAGCCCCACCAAGCTCCACCAAGCTCCTGGGATAGAGTCGGATTGTCCTCTTGACCTGGGATTCTGGGATAGAGTCGGATTGAGTCCTCCACCAGGCTCCACCAAGCTCCACCAAGCCCCACCAAGCTCCACCAAGGTGCTGGGATTCTGGGATAGAGTCGGATTGAGTCCTCCACCAGGCTCCACCAAGCTCCACCAAGCCCCGCCAAGCTCCACCAAGCTCCTGGGATAGAGTCGGATTGTCCTCTTGACCTGGGATTCTGGGATAGAGTCGGATTGAGTCCTCCACCACTTAGATGTTCATGGGGTTTACTAACTTTAACTCCTACTTAGCCAATGTACTAACTCTTCTAAGTATGACATATAAGTTTTGTAAAATATACTTAGCATACTTATATCTAATGTAAATGTTTTAATCTAACTTAATGAGTTAGTTAAATTTTTGTAGGACTTAATAACAATTACTAAGTTGGATAAATATTTAGGAGACTTAGTTAATTTTGTCGGTGATTTAGTAAGTCAATAAGTGGACTTAACGTAAGTAGGGTATATGATTTAGTGGATTTAATCGACTTATTAGTAATTCGCTAAGTCGACTTAGCTGACTTATTCTAACTTAGCTAAGTCAGCTAAGTCAGACATAAAAGTATGTATTTTTGTTGTTTTTTTGAATTGTCAAATCACCCATGGAAAAAATGTGAGGGGAAATAATTCAAACACAAACAACAAACACAGCTCTTTTTACAAACAAACCTTTTTATTTACGGGTGTTTTTTTGAGGAAAAACTTGTAGCCAATATTTTTGGTTTTTCCACACGCATTTTTTTCACACATGAATTTGATATGTAGAAACCATTCGTTTGTGATATGTTGTTTTTTCCCATCTGTTGTGGGTTGTTTTTTGTTTTAAACATGTTCATATACAGTGTTGATTGTTTTTCCTATTGGTGATTTTTTGTGTTGTTTTCTCAGTCATGTTGTTTCTTCGGATTGAGTCCGCCATTTTGTTCTCCTTTTTTGGAAAGTAAATTTGTTATTTGACCATTTCAAAAGAATATGACCGCAGGTAAATCCCCAGCAATGATTTGTTTTTTCCGCAGCCTTGCTGAGTCGTATGATGCTCGTGACCTCAAGCAGGTGAAGGCGCGCGGCCCATGAAGTGAACATGGAAGTTCATGGGCGATCTTGGAAACATGTATGAGAACATGTTTGGCATGTTTTTGAACCATGGCTTGATGAGATGTAGCCTTGCAGGGATCATTTACATAACGCATGCATTGAGAATGGGCAGATAGTTTTGCGTCATAGATGTTATCGCCTGTTCTGTGGGTTCCGAGATGCATGCATTGAGAGTAGGCAGAGTTTTTTGGTTTCAACTCGCCTGCTTTTTGGATTGCAGATTTCATTTCGCAGTCCGTTCGAAGCCGTGTTGTTCTTAACGACATGATCCAGCTGCGACCGCCTCGCAATTGTGGCGTTGACTGCAGAGATCAAGTCGGCAATGGCTGGCCATTTTTCGGCCAAAGCACGGGACGGGCAGCAACATGCGCAGTCTTGTCTGCAACTTTTGGAGCAGCATGGATTGGCCTGGCGCCAGACCCTAAAACCGGGCTGGGTCGGCGTCCATCCTCGCAACAGAGATGGCATTGGCATCTCCTGTTCAGAGGCGCAATCAGTTCTGCAGGAGGTTGCTGCCGTCGGGTTCTGCAGCGCCGAGCTGCGCTGTGTATGCTTCGAGATGGATGCATCACATGTAGCGTTCAAGCAGTTCAATCAACGATTGATCGATGAGAGCAATGGCCGCCTTGCAGCGCTACCTGTGGAACAGTTGCGCTCTATGGCAGCGTATCTGGATCACACGTCAACGCATGTTGCAATTGCACCATGTATGGAACACCGCACACCTATGAGAAGATCGTGACTGATGGACGAATCAGCTTCGCCAAGCTGTCACAGATAGACCCTGGCTTCGCAAAATGCGGCAATGCAAGGCGGGCTGCCTTGGATTGTGGCTTTGCATTCCCAAGCTTCGCAAACCTTCTGCAAAGCTGCTACCAACCGTGTGGCACGTTCCGAGTCTGAAGTGGAGCTGCTCAAAAAAAATGAATGTGTGCTAGGAAGTCAGGAAAGGCCAATCATTTGTGGCCAGACATCTCTTCGGAGGTGTTGAGGAGCAAGCCGGTGTTAGCGCCGGAATACGCCCGCAACTTTTCACTTTCGTGTTCAAGCGCAGCGGTGGCACCTCAGGGCATCTGCTGTCAGACTCGGAGCAATTCATCCGGTCACATGGACATAGCCGTCAAACGATCGGCGGAGAAGCGTTTGAGATTTTGGCCACGGGTTTGCCGAGAACCTCCAACCAGCACGTTTGGTACCGCCATGGCAGCTTGATTTCCATAGATTTCAATGTCACGCAGTTATCTTTAATTGAAAAAACACGTAAATTTTCTGGGGGGACACGCCGCCTTTGATGTTAGTATGTGTTTGCATTGAAATCCACGCAAGGTATCCGGAAGGCATGCTACCTCTTCCCTGACAAATGCTTCAACGTGTCAGATATCAAGAAAGCCACGCAGGAAAAGTCAAGGACGATTGACGTTGAAGCGTTCATGGACAAAGCTGAAAAATTGTGCGCCGCACAAACTGTTCAACACCTTGTCTTGCATGTGATCAAGAAATCTCACAAGGCACTCCCGAAGTTTGAAAGCATGGATGAGTGCGGTGTCCAGTTCGTTTGCCAGCTACAGCCTAGAACCTCACCGGGGATCAGTCGATCGTTTCTCCATGGGCAGCGGGGCTGCAACGCCAGCAAGTTCTTCCAAGAAAGCTTCGCAGCCAAAGAGCAGTAGTGAGAAATCTACACAATTCCTTGCTTACTAGGGAAACTAGTTCTTTGGTTGGGAACCCAAACCTTTCATCTCCATGGGTGAAGACAGCGCAATTTCAGAGTGAGACTGTAGCAAATGCAAAGCTTGAAAGAACATCAATGTTCCTCCGCAACTGAGAAATGGCTTCTTCATGATATATCATTCGTTGTTTGTAGGCGTTTGTTTCGGGTGGTTTTTTGGAAGTCGTTTTGAAATGGAAAATAATCAAGACAGTTTGGAGGCTGCGAGCACTGGATGACAAAGGAAGACAGGCCAATGCGGCTATGCTTGCCAACGCTGGTTTTGAAGCGGGTCAACAAGTGAAGAGGAAGTCCGATGGAAAGGAAGGAACCATCGAAGCGTTGACGCCAACTCAAGCGCTGCTGATCGTGGAAGGCGCTGAAAAAGCTGTGTCAGCAGAATCGTTCCTGGCAAACGAATGGAAACCAATCGCTCCAAAGACTGCTCCTACCAAGCTTGACAAGTGGCGTGAAAATGCACCAGACAAGAACGATGCCTCTTAAATTCCAGCTTCGAAAGGCCATTGAAATCCCGTGGTCTAGAGAAAACTTTCTCTTGAGGACTACCCCAAACCAAAAAACGCGATTGTGACGAAGGAATGCAAGAAAAGGCAATTGAAGATTCCCCTCATCACCTCCCAGGTCGAGATCAAAACGGATGGTACTATGCCTGCCAACTCCTATTGTGTCGGTAAGAAGTCCAAGGACCGGTTTTAATATGTTTTCAATGATATCCAAATGAATTTGTTGTGTTTGAAGACAGGTATCATTTTCGCGCAACAGACTTCAACAACATGAAGTGAGACGGAAGAGAAAACAGCCCTGCCAGAACGGCAGTGATTACAAAGCCTACTTGTTGCCATTCTTCAATGAGCACTTCGTTTCCCCGTCTTGGTACATCAACGTCGAAGAGGACAGAAGGAAGCGCAACGTGTTTTTGATGAAGGATCTCAGCAGTCAGCAATTGGAGCTGAATCAGTCACGCCATTTTCGAATTCCAATGTTTGAAACATTGGCCCCCTGACTGCCGGAACATCATTGGTCATGCGCAGGCCCACGGCGCCCAAAGTGGCGCCACCTTCAGAACAGTTGCGGGATGTCAAGAGACGTCGAGCTGCCAAAGGACAGGAGAGGAGTAGAATGGTTCATGACCATGCGCCGTGATAACCTGCAGAGCTTGTTCGCATTGCAGGCTGAACAGTAGCTAAGCTAGTGTGCTGCTACACCAGCAAACCCTTCATGCCTCGCAGAATAAATCTTAGTAGCGCCATAATTCCGTGTTCGATCTGTCCCTCCAAAGTGTTGCCGCATGGTTGCAGAATGGCGCAATTTTGCAAATAAAGCAGAACAACCAACTCTAACATCACAAACGCACTGTCATGACAATCCATTTCAGACCAATTTGCAAACATCCATCCACCGTGCAACTCCCTTGAGCGCCTCGAATATTTTGGTTGCATATACATGGCGACATGAGTGCAAAGACTGGATTGGGGTCAAACCCATGAGAAATTATACCAAAACCGGTGCACCAACGGTCCCAAGACCTATGCGCATGCTCACAACACATCAAGGCAACGTGTTTCATGTCCTCAACAGCGAAAACGCAAATTTTGTTGATCAACAAAATTTCAATGCAAAATTTTGTTGATCAATAAATTTGGCTTCCAATTTTTGTTGATCAACAAAAATTTCAAACACCAAAAGTGAAAATTTTGTTGATCAACAAAATTTGCAACCAATTTTTGTTGATCAACAAAATTTGCAACCAATTTTTGTTGATCAACAAAATTTGCAACCAATTTTTGTTGATCAACAAAATTTGCAACCAATTTTTGTTGATCAACAAAATTTGTTTTTTCGCTATTTCTAAATATTCTAAGTACATGGGGCAATGCTGCCCATTTTTCTCCTCAGAGTTTAGGGTTTAGGGTTTACTTTGGCAGGCCAGATCTGCAGCCTGGAAGGCCGGAGTCTGCAGACTGGAACTCTGGAATTGGAAGGCCCCCAGTCTGCAGACAGGAAGTCTGGAATCTGCAAACTAAAAATCTGGAACTGAAACCCCCAATCTGCAGACTGGAAACCTGTAGTCTGCACACTGGAAGGCCGGAGTCTGAAGACTGGAAGTCTGGAACTGGAAGGCCGGAAGTCGGGAACTGGAAGGCCGGAGTCTGGACGTCTGCCGACCGGAAGGCTTCAGTGTGCAGACTGGATGGTGGACCCGTCTGCAGACTGGAAGTCTGGAATCTGCAGACTGGAAGGCTGGAATCTGCAGACTGGAAGTCTGGAACTGGAAACCCCCAGTCTGCAGATCGGAAACTTGGGGTCTGCACACTGGAAGGCCGGAGTCTGAAGACTGGAAGTCTGGAATTGGAAGGCCCCCAGTCTGCAGACAGGAAGTCTGGAATCTGCAGACTGGAAGTCTGGAACTGGAAACCCCCAGTCTGCAGATCGGAAACTTGGGGTCTGCACACTGGAAGGCCGGAGTCTGAAGACTGGAAGTCTGGAACTGGAAGGCGGATGTTTGGAACTGGAAGTCTGGAAGTGGAAGGCCGGAGTTTGGATGTCTGCAGCCTGGAAGGCGGGGAGTGTGCAGAATGGAAGTGTGGAGTCTGCAGACTGGAAGCCTGGGGTCGTGAACCTTGGACTTTGACATACCTTTCTAATTTTGAAATCAAACCGTTAATGATCTCCCGGAGCTCTACCTAATTCATGAGACCCACAATCAAAGCGTCATGCTGCTGAGCTTGCTGGGCAGATTTGCTAGCTGGATTCCACGTCTCGCCAATGTGTTCCGCGGCTTGTTGCATACTGCGTTGGCATTCCCTGTTCCGAATCTGCATGATCACGTCGAAATTCTTCGAATTCAACAACACCCTGTGATGAAACCATCTACCGTGCTCATGTCAATGCACCGTGAATAAATGGCGACAGTTTACATTCACATTGATCTCGATGGCAGCATGTGGCATCATGTGGCGTCATGTTCATGTGGCATCATGTTCATGGAGTTTGCTAGAGCTACGCTCTGCAAGCCGCAAGAATCCTGCAGGTAGTCAAGTTCCTCTGCGCAAACATTTCCCAAACAAGCGCATACCCCATGGTCACTTTTAGAAACCACTTCCAGGCACGGGGACGCATCAGAAAAGAACTTTTAGTTAGTGCAATGTTTTCTGCAAACTACATTCCGAGATGTCACAACGCAAGGTCAGGATGGAGGTCACACAGGCGGCCTTGCTGCCAACATCACGTTCTTCGGGCAGAACACTTCACCCCCAAGTTCTGCGACGTCTCCTGCAACAACACCAGCTACCACTCGTTCGGGTCCGAACCCAAAGGCGTTGTTTGACAATGGCCTCGAAAATGACGAAAATCGAATCTCCAAGAAAAGATGGATGCAGTTGAGCAGGCCCAGGTGGTCCAACTAGCCCTTGCCAACCGTCAGGATCAGAAGGAAAGCTCTGCAACTTCCCTTTCCAAGGCCAAGGCAAAGGCCAAAGCGAAAGCCAAGGCCTCTGGCAAGGCCAAGGCCAAAGCCAAGGCCAAAGCCAAGGCCAAAGCCAAGGCCAAAGCCAAGGCCAAAGCCAATGCCAAAGCCAAGGCGAAAGCTTCTGCCACAACCAAGGCTGAGATGAAAACCGAATCGAAGAGCAAGGGGGGGCCCAAGGATCAAAGCCCTGTCCAAGCAACAGCTGACGCACCATGTGGCTGGAAAGGCTTTGAGAGTCAAAAAAAAGCCACTGGCAACGCAAAAGCCAAGGTCAAAGCCAAAGCCAAGGCCACGATCGCAAAGGACAACTGGTCAGCCAAGAAATCTGCAACTTCTTCAGGAATCAAAGGCCAATCCATCTACGGAAGCGCGCGACACAAGTTCAAAGCTGCCTTTAAAGGCACTCAGAATTGGGAGCAAGCTTGGCAAGCCTCCAAAGCTGGTCAAGATGTCTTGGGCCAGATGACACACGCTGAGAGGATTAGGCGTCGCCTATCCCACCTCTATGGAAAACATAAATGGCCACAAGGCATTTTGAATGAATCATCCGGCGCGCTTGGTTTTTGAAACCGCCCTCGCTTGGAAACACATGATGCATGTAATCCAAGCTGGCAGTGGCAAGAGTCTCAAAAAATAAAGCCACGCCGCTATTCCTGTCCTTGTGCGATCAACCGTTTCTAGCATGAACATCACACTGTCTTGCGAGAATACATCCCTGGAGGGTCCCTGCAACACTTGACTGCGAGCCGTTTGAAGCTCTGCGCGTCGCCCTGTTCACATTTGTTCATGCAATGCGCATGTTGTCTGTGATTTGCATTCTGGAAACATGTCAACTAAATTTTCTTGATCTTCCATGTTCACTGGCTTGCGAGCAAAGTATCCACGCAACAACTAACTCGCATGTTGTGTCATTTGTATTCTTCCCCACCGTAAAACCGTGTTTTTGCCAGGTTGCTTTGACGAGCCCGAGGATCCAAATGCAGACAGTTGCAGACACCTTGGTCATGAGCGCAAGTTTCACATCCTTTGGTATTTGTTACGGATGCTGTTTCCTCGCGTCAACTTGTTCTCTTGCCAGGCACTCCTCCATTACCAAGGCCAAGCTGAATTCCAAGCAATCAATGCTGTCTGGTGTTTCATGGTGTTCTGACGCACGGTTGGCACGCCACATGTCAATGATGCAGGAATGATATAGTGATGGTTTCATGCTATACAATGATTGTTTCGTGAAGCATGTGCTGCAGACTAGCCAGTCGCAACTTGTATACGCGAGCAGATCCGTCGCTCTGCGTCTTGAAGGCGGCGAATCACTTCTGCCAGCCATTCTAGCATGCTTACATGAGCAACTCACATATTGTTGTTACAATGTTGGATGTTACAATCGTTCCATATGTGTGTTGATGCATTCTTTCAGTTAAACCGCAATAATTTCAGCGTATCAATATAGTGTTGATCAAGCCTGTGCCTGAGTACTCTGCGATGCACTCATCGCCGCCAAAGGCCTCTTCGTTGAACGTATGCGCAAGCCATACACAAAGGAAGAGAAGAACACGTGGTACATATTTTCACCCTACTATGGGAAGAACGTCAGAAATCGGTTCAGGGACAGATGGCTGCGCCTTGCCAAAATTTATGACAATCATGTGTTCCACTGACAACGCGTTGATGTTTCGTTTTCATTCGCATTCTTGATGAGGAAAGAAATGGAAGCTCCGTCGGATCGTTCGAAGCCTCGCCCAAAGAATCTTTTGAAGAACAGCTCGATGAACGTTAGGAAGAAGAAGTGACAAGCGAGCCAAGTGGAAAAGAACGGAAATGCATTTGGGATTGAGTTTGCATGTCAGTGTGTCGCTTGACGGCAGCGCATGATCAGCAAACTTTAGCATTATAGTATACTCGCCTTCTATTACCTTCTCACTGCGCAGGCTTTGCGGCTTGCAGCGCGTGAGGCACGACTGAGACATGACCTCACTAAAAAACAGCGTTTCAACAACGACCAGATGTTCGACAATCAGAACACACAGTGCTCTAGAGCTCCTATATAACGTATAGCTTTGCTTGATAACGCCGACCCGATGTGCTGGAAAAACTTGTCTATATTGATGCAAATTCTAAGTTCAGCTACATGCAAAATGCAACTTAGCTGACTTAATTAAATCTGCTAACTCCGCTAAGTCTGACTTAGTCAATCAGCTAAGTCTGACTTAGTAACTCTGCTAAATCGAACTTAGTGACATGGCTAAGTATGACTTAGCTAAGTTAGGATAAGTTAGTTAATTCACCTAAAAAATTATTAACTCATCTAAGTCCTAAGATAATTTTACTAAGTCTGATAAAAAGTTACTAACCACCATGATCATCCAAGCAGGCTCCACCAAGCTCCACCAAGCCCCGCCAAGCTCCACCAAGCTCCTGGGATAGAATCGGATTGTCCTCTTGACCTGGGATTCTGGGATAGAGTCGGATTGAATTCCACCAGGCTCCACCAAGCTCCACCAAGCCCCACCAAGCTCCACCAAGCTCCTGGGATTCTGGGATAGATTCGGATTGAATCCTCCACCAGGCTCCACCAAGCTCCACGCCCCGCCAAGCTCCACCAAGCTCCTGGGATAGAGTCGTTGACCTGGAATTCTGGGATAGAGTCGGATTGAGTCCTCCACCAGGCTCCACCAAG
>VSDK01011578.1:342859-356331 GCA_009767595.1 Symbiodinium kawagutii | reverse complement strand
CGTCCGGGAAGTGCCAAAAGGTGCTCCAGGAAGCCCGAGAAAAGAACCTACTACAAAATCCGTCTCCGAGACCCCTTTTTGAAAGATTTGGGCCCCAGGTAGTGCGAAAAGGGGTTCCAGGAAGCCCGGGAAGAGAACCCACTACAAAATACGTCTCCGAGACCCCTTTTTGAAGGATTTGGGCCCCAGGAAATGCCAAAAAGGGGCTCGAGGAACCCTGGAACAGAACCTCCTACCAAACACGTCTCCGAGACCCCTTTTTGAAGGATTTGGGCCCCAGGAAATGCCAAAAAGGGGCTTCTCGTACATATTTAGGCTTTTAGTCGTGGGATGTTTCGTCTTGTTCGTAGGATGTTAAGATCCTCTCGTTGGATTTGTTTTTGTTTCGTGGGATAACCCCCCTCTCGGCACTTGAACTTGAAGCTTCAGCTTTGTAACAAAAACTTACATAGATAGCTTGCAGGTATTTCTACCATGGGCATGGAGGATTCCGATTTGGCAGCTTTTCAACAAGACACTTAGTAACTCCAGCTACTTGTTCCACTTATATCTGGATTCCAAGCGATCAAGCTCAACCAAATTGAGATTTTGGGATCGTGCGACAATATGAGGTTTTCGTTGGCTGTTCAGGGTCTATGCTTCTGCTGAGTGCATCATCCAAGGAGCTTTCCCTTGGTTTGCCAGAGTCAGTGTGAACTGTGCCACGTTGTTGACTGCCAAGGAGACCAGTTGCGAATCCAGAAACAAGGCCTGTGCAGCTGCAGACCTGCAGGGATTGGTTGCACAGTGGTACTGGCTTCCAACCTCAAGAAACCTGATCATCCAACATGACAAGCACCTGTCTTAAGAAGAGATATGCATATATGATTCTATATAAACTGTATGTTTTCTTGGTATTGAACATTACCTTTCCTACTATACAACTATGTTTGTTCTCGATTACAGTATATCATCTGATTGCATGACTTCACTAAAGAAAACCTCGCGGTCTGCTTTGTAATGTCTGCACGGAAAAAAAGCGGTGTTGTTTCTTGTCTGACGCAGCAAGTGATTCCGTTTCTCTGTGCCTAGCCTGCTTATTCTATGCACTTGTATCTCTAGGCCTTGTCCCTTCCAAGGCATCTGCCACACACACACACACATGATCACAAATGCGCACAGGTGCACAAACAACGAAGGAACTGCCCAGGATCTCCTGCTCATGAGAACAAAGAAATGTGCAAACAAACAATCGATCCAGGGACGAACCAAGCCACGATACAAAGGATGACAAATAGAGAAGCAAATCAAGCAACAAAAAAGGAACAAACAAACCAAAAATCTGAGGAAAGGGGTTTCGACAGCTAGAACGACGCTTGAAAACGTGGCTGCATGCTGTGGTCCAAAAAGCTCAATGCAATTCAACACAGATCGTGCAACGACGCAACATGGCTCGATATAGGCATGCCCAATAGAGCGAATGCTCAAGACAAATGAAGATCAAATGAAGATCAAAGGAACACAATAGTACAATATACTGTACTGCACACGCAGGAGGAAATCTTCCAAAGGGCCCAACATACTTCGGAACCTAACTTAGAAATAGCAAAGCAACATAGCTCAGCATAGCTCAGCATAGGCCATAGACTACCTATGGCTACCCTTGGCACCAAATGGATCGGCTTTGGGAGCCCTTGAATGCCTTCTGGTCAGCCGAAGGTAGCCAACATAGGCTGACATAGTTTTCCGCAACGTCAAAATATATTGTATATACATCAACTTAGGCTCACATAGTTTTTAAGCAAAGCCCTTTGACTTCTATATTCAGGGGGCGCTGATGATAACTCCTAAATCCCGCGCCAACATTGAGCGCAAACCTCCCAACTTATAAACATAGCTCAATTAGGCTCAATGCAGGTCAACATGGCCTCGGTAACAGGACATTCTTGACCATAGGTTGACATTGCCGTCCAATGTCACAGCTCAAGTTTAGATATGTTTAGATCTTCCCATCCAGGAGGCTGCGATTGCTGGATCTATCCCCGCTCCGCATACCGCAAACTAGCCTAGATTGACTGAAACACCTTCCTGATGTCATCTTCTGTAGAATAAGCATTGATGGCAAATCTTATTGATTGAAATTGATCACGGCTCAACATTCTGCCTGACTCCTGCCAACGTCCTAGTCCTATTGGAGCAATACATCTAAAATTTCCATCTATCTCCATCTACCCCTCCAATCACTTTTGTGAGTGTTCTTTGTTTCTCTCGAGCTGGCTCTCTCTCTCTCTCTCTGTATATGTTCATTTATATATATTATCTCTAGATCTTTGAGCCATTGTGTGTAGTCACTGAAGTGGCTAAGGCATCAGCCTGCTTACGAGATCGAAGTTGAGTTCAACAAAGTTGACCTGACTGCCGCACTGCAAACTCATTGCTATGAACTCGAACTCTCTGGAAATGGGCCCTCACCAATATGATTGTGAGCCCTTTAGCATCCCACTCTGTCTACAAGCTAATTTCTTCACTTGAACTGCGTCCATACTCAAATCTCAAAAGCTGAACTTCGTCCATTTCGCCAAGCTTGAGGACATTTGAGGACCCGACAAAAGTGACAACTTCCATCACAACGACAGAACTCATTGCCGGAGCCATCGAAGGATGGAAAATGCACGCAACGCTTTTGTCACTCTTCGTCTCGTAAGTGGAGCCATTCCACTTCTTGATTTGCAACAACCATTTTACGTAGAAATGAACAGATAGAACTCCCCAAATTCGACTCAGCCAGTTTCCAAAGACGGCATGTGGAATCCATCCAGGCAAGGGCTCCTCCAGCACTTGACACAATGCAAAGATCTGTACGAAAATGCCGACCCAAAGCTTCAGCAACACATCTTGGTTTCGTAGTGTCCTGGCCATCAAGTGTGCAACCCTGAATGCGTCGGTGAAATCACAGGCGGTCCAGTGCCGCTGAAAAAGTCAACGTGCAAATCACCGAATTCCCGCACACACACACACACACACACCTCACTAGAACCCTTAAACAATGTGAAAACTCATCAAAAAAATCTAATGCTTTCCAAGAGATTTCAAATTAAGGAAAGCAAGTCACACAAGTCTGTCCTGAGGCGCTCGATGCCGATGCCCGTGATTAGGATGAGAGCACTCAGCACCACATTGAATACAACTTCTTCGTGGCTTGCTACGCGGATGCCTTTTGCCCGTGGAACCTTTATTTCGAACAGCAAAACTGTTCTCAAACAGGTTGGAGGCCAGCAATACATTGGATGCAAGAACATCACGGACATGTCGGACATACTTATGTTCGGGATAGGGCCATCACTACCGCGTCATCATTTTCATCTTTGCTTCAGCTCTCAGTGATTCTCAGGCTCCTTGTTTTGCGCTGAGGCACCGTGGTCCAAAAGGTTCCAGCAAGTCCCCAGAGCACGCCGCTCACTCCGTGGATGAAAAAAAGGTACCTCGAGACTTCAACGGCACTTGACTTGTCAAGTCTAAAACTGAAACAAAATGTGGCAACACTTGTCTTCGTGGAGTAAAGGATGGCAAGAGAATGTAAGGTGACCTATGTAGGGATACCATCAAATACCTCGAGTATGCTAGAGTCAGACCGCCCTGAAACTCAATGGGAGGTATCATCTGACCTCAAGCTACCTGGCCACCTCGAAAAGCCAGGGCTATAGACCATGGGTTCTAGAGAAAGAACGCATACTTCCAAGACAAAGGTTACACACACAAACTCAGAATGACTCTGACAGGAATTTGTGATTGATTCATTTGATTGTGAATGGTAGTAGGAAAACCTGAGTGATCTCTGTTGATGGCGAGCGTAGCTGCACAACTGGCTTTGCAATGCGCAACATGTCTGAATCAACGCTGCACTTCGAACCTGCGCGAGTCTGCACCCGCTGCGAAAGTCTTGAAGGTTCCAGCTGGCCTTGGCGAGCAAAAAAGCAAGGAGAGTCATCATGTGGTTCTTCCCTTTTGCCAAGGTGTAGCGGCAACGCAACTCAACATGAATTTCGTGCTGTTGTGTAGAAATATTGGGAAATACGTTCATGTATTACATACTATTACATAGTATTGCATAGTATTACATAGTATTACATAGTAGGACATAGTATTACATAGTATAGCATAGTATTACATAGTATTACACAGTAGTACATAGTATTACATAGTATTACATAGTATTACACAGTAGTACATAGTATTACATAGTAGTACATAGTATTACATAGTATTACATAGTATTACACAGTAGTACACAGTATTACATAGTGTTGCATAATATTGCATAGTATTGTATCACATAGTATTACATAGTATTTCTCCGGTAGTACATAGTATTACATAGTATGACATAGTATTACATAGTATTACACAGTAGTACATAGTATTACATAGTATGACATAGTATTACATAGTATTACATATATGCATATATACATATATGTATATGTACAGGTGTGTACATGTATATCTATACATTTGTATGTAGGTATCTCTGTATCCATCAATCTATCTAGATCCTACCATATTGTCCAAGTGGAGAAGGCCGTTTCACTCTCGACTACCAAGTAAACATCTATGATACATGTATGTCATACATATCTGTCATACATATGTGTTATACATACATGTCATACATAATATACGTATGTCATACATAATATACATATGTCATACATAATATACGTATGTCATACACAATATACAAATGTCATACATGATATACATATGTCATACACATACATTTTTTCATTTTGACATGTGCTATGCATGTGCTATGCATGTGTAGCATAGTCATCTCTCGAAAGGCGATTCCGAAAGTCTTTCGAAGGCATGGCCCTAAGGCAGGTTCACCAAGCGAGTCTCCATCAACAGCTGTGGGAGTCTTGTGATTTGGAGATCTTTGCTGTGGGTGCCATGCCCTGTGCATGTTATCTGGTCAGTTTCTTGATTCATTTTATGCACATACTATGTCCACAATAACTTGAATCTCAAATCACTGAGGGAACACAACATACAACATACCATCCAAACAGATTTCATCATATTATAGCATCTACACAATCCATGATACTAATCTACATACATCCATTGCTATGTTGTCATGTACACCTGGGAGTAAACGATCATAAATTGAATGTTTGTATATTCAAGTTTATTCTAGTCTATTGTGAACAATCCTTAATTTGATAACAGTAATTTTTACTTTTGCGTCCGAGTATTGTTCAGCTCAAACAAGGAACTCTGTTTCCCGCTGCCTCAGCTTCTTTGTGCGAAGTGTTAGCTCTGCCCACTACTAAAAGGCAAGCAGCAAAGAAACAAGCATGAAGCAACGTCTGACATATTTCCTTCATGTATGTATTTAGGGTTGTTACTGTCTGCCGGGAGTGGACACCTTGTCTGTGGTTTCTGTGCATCTTGCTTAATCTATCGTCCAGGTGCATTTCCACGGATAAGCAAACGAATCTCAGTGCCCAGCTTTCAGTGTTTCTTCATTGAAGTTCTTCGCACCTCCAAAACGAAACTACACTAAATTGAGACCATACATTTCTTATCAATCATTATCATATCCATACATCACGAAGATCTACGAAGTTGAAGCTTGCACAGCTATTTAGTTTGCTTAGGCTCAAGGAAACCTTCCTTGCATCTCTGTGCAGCTTCCGCAGGAAAATCACTAAACACTGGCTGGCCTAAGATAGGTCACGATCTCATCTACGCCAGGCGAGCCTGGAAACCTTGGTGGCAATAAGACTGCGTCAAAAGTACATCACCTGTCAGCTTCACCGCCTTCAAACTGCCGATTCAATGCCTTCCTTCTCTTCCAAAGGCGAAACCTGTCTCCTTCTTCTTCTCCTTTGTCTTCTCTTCTGTCTTCCCTTGTTTCTTTGATTCTTATTTTGTAGCTGTGAGCTCGACGGTCCTGTGCAGTATCAGCATACATTGTTGAGTCCAAGGAACATTGGCACCCACCGGCTGAGGCAGGATGAGAAAAATATGAAAAATCATTGAGTATCATTGAGTAGCACGTTAACCATTTGCTCAATCCTTGCAACCAAAATAGCGAACTCAAAGATTTCAGTTCTATTTTCGGCACCCAATGGCTTCCATGATGGTTAGAGAACAGCTTCCAGCTTCACCACGAGAATCACTATTTGTATAGTCTTGCCATGAATTCGCTGCAACATATTGACATCTGCTTATCAGTTTGAGCGTGGGGCCAAGCATCGGACCGCAAGGAAACAAAAACAGCAGCTTCGAATTGCAAGTTTCAAAAACAAAGCATTCCGCAAAGTTCTTCAAGTTTCGTTGGGGGTCCGAATCTCGAGTTGGGTGGCCAAAAGCTCCTGAGGACCAAGTCAATATAGGACAAATTAAGTCTTTGACCTTATGTGTTTTCACAAAGCCATACTATACTTTCATTATTAACATAATTTTAGGATTACGAAGTGACGCTTGTCTGACCCCTGTTTTGATCGTCGAAGCATGAACTCGCTAGACCATGGCAACACAAAGCAGCTGACACCATTTCATTCCCGGCTGGTTTGAGAAAACCAACCGAGGAGCTATGCAGAAAGCTCAAAAGGCAAATGTGCAAAGTTCAGCTGGATCTCTAAAGTTCTGCAGGATTCTCAGCATTGTGTGCAGAACTCTCTTATCAACAAATGTACATTGAAGATCTTTGAGGGGCACATGTGCCTCTGCGTTGAATTGGCAACTCGCTCAAGCCATGGCTTCTGGGCTTTGAAACATTGGGCAGGGCAGCAAAGACGCAGTAGAGCTGTGCTGTCCAATTATTTCCTTCTGCATTCTTGCACATCTATCATGTATTTTCATGTATTTCTGCTGTCTTGGTGTGATCACTGTGATCAAAGATTACTGTCAGCAGAATTCATACTGACCCCCAAAAGTTAAAAACATATCACATCTGCAAGTTATTTAGATGGCAAGAAAGCAAGGTGCGACCCAAACCTAAATACTGCGTTATTTTTCTATCGGTCGCACACACACACACACATTTGCACACACACACATACACATCGATAGATTGATAGATTGATAGATTGATAGATTGATAGATTGATAGATTTATAGATTGATAGGTTGATAGATTGATAGGTTGATAGATAAATAAATAAATAAATAGATAAATAGATGAATCGATAGATAGATAGATAGATTGATAGAATGATAGATTGATATAGATAGATATAGATACTAATATAGATATAGATACCAATATAGATAGAGATATAGGTATAGATATAGATACTAATATATAGATACTAATATAGAAATAGATACTAATAGATAGAGATATAGGTAGAGATATAGATAGATACACAGACTGTAGATACACATAGATACACATATATAGATACACACAGATACACACAAACATACATAGATACACATAGATAGACATAGACAGACATAGATACACACAGATACACACAAACATACATAGATACACATAGAAAGACATAGATAGACATAGATAGACATAGACAGACATAGATACACATAGATAGACATGGATACACATAGATAGACATAGATAGACATGGATACACATAGATAGACATAGATAGACATAGATATAGATAAAGATAGATAGACATAAATAGATAGATAGGTAGATAGAGAGATAGATGGATGGATGGATGGATGGATAGATAGATACAGCCACACATACACACACACAGACACACAGACACACACAGACACACACAGACAGACAGACAGACAGACAGACAGACAGACAGACAGACAGACAGACAGACAGACAGACAGACAGACAGACAGACAGACAGACAGACAGACAGACAGACAGACAGACAGACAGACAGACAGACAGACAGACAGACAGACAGACAGACAGACAGACAGACAGACAGACAGACAGACAGACAGACAGACAGACAGACAGACAGACAGACAGACAGACAGACAGACAGACAGACAGACAGACAGACAGACAGACAGACAGACAGACAGACAGACAGACAGACAGACAGACAGACAGACAGACAGACACATACATACATACATACATACATACATACATACATACATACATACATACATACATTGCATGCACATATAGACATATACACAGATACACAGATACACGCATACACGCATACACGCATACACCCATACATACATGCACACATACACACATACACACATACAGACATACACACATACAGACACACGTACATACATTACATTACATTACATTACGTTACATTACCTTACTTACCTTACATTGCATTGCATTACAGTACATTACATTAAATTACATCACATTGCATTACATTACATTACATTACATACATACATACATACATGCATGCATGCATGCATGCATGCATGCATACATTCATACATTCATACATTCATACATTCATACATTCATTCATTCATTCATTCATTCATTCATTCATTCATTCATTCATTCATTCATTCATTACAAACAATATATATATATATCACTACTATGATGATCATTATTGTTATATCGTATATGGTATATGTTATGTCCGAATAGGTTTCACAGACTAACGACAGCTCTCTTGCATCTCCATCTCTGCTTTCGCCACCGTAGACTAGCTTGAAGCTGCCGAAAAGGTTTTGCTCGCTTCCAACTGTGCTGGAAACTCAGACGAATCGTCAAACGACTCGACCCAAACTATACATTGCGAGAACGGGGCTTGGCTTGGAGTGCCCGCCGGGAACGAGTCCATCTTACCATCTGATTTGCTGCTCTGTGATTGAAGCGCTAGGGCAAGCCAACCGATGCCAAGCGCCATGGGCCAGCTGTTTCCTGCCAAATGGCTTCTTGTAAGCCACGAGAACTTGAGACAACGGTTGCAATTAGTCATTCACTAGCACAACCGCAATCTCCGAGAGTATTGGCTGGGCGAAGCTCAAAAGTTGTGGATTCCCACTGTGACCGCAGTAGTCGACTGGAGAAAAAGAATGCAGAGAAAGTCTGAACTCATCCTGGAAACAAGCCGTTCTCCGTTGTGTTAGCATGCCGAGTTGCAAACTCATTAAGTTTTCTGTTGGTAGGGAGACAAGAACCTCATAAGAACCTCATATAAATATAGTCTAAAGCCTAAAGCTGTGAATCAGAGATTGAATCAGAGATCTTCTGTATGAACACATATTTGGGGTTCTCTGTAGCACTTCGGGAGAGCCACAACACGTCTTCATCCAGCACACAGTCCCTTTGCTTGACAGCCCATTCGGGGCAAGCAGAAATGGCTAAACCTGACTGGTGGACGTGTCAAGATGTGTCAAGGTATGCCTAGCCTGCACGTGCTCTTGTTGACCAAATCACCTCTGAGCTTGGCATATCTTGGCATATCTTGGCACCGGTCAAGTTCAGCAATTGAACCAGGATTCTGAGAATTGCTCCTGAGAGGTCCACCGGTGCTTCAGGATGAATACAAAAGATGTGAGAAAGATAGATGTACTGTAAGAGGGAAGAGCAAAACATTAAACAAAGAACATTCTCAGAAGGAACTTCCAGGAAGCAAAGACATTCTGAATCTGACGTTCTGATTAACCCAGTTTAACTTTGACAGCATCATCCTTTGACTTTCCACCGCGGACCGAGAAACTTCGCAGCAAGAATGCAGAAATCTATCAAAGATTGCCGCATCTGGTCAGCTTGAACTGTCCAGCCACATGCGCTTATCAAAATCAACATCGAAGCTGTTTGTCACATGGCGGAATGAGGTCAAGCTGTCAATTCCTAAAGCAACACGCAGATCAAGACAATAGCGTCCAGCTGTCCATTACGGAAAAAATCCGCGTCCCACCAATCTCTGGTGCACAACGCCTTCCTGAATTGAATTCACTACATTGCAAGGCTTAGGCGTCAAAATTTCTACCTAGATCTCTTTTGATCAAACTTTTCGACTTAAGTGCTTGCAACAAGGCATCAAGCACGCAACCAAGCACGCAACCCTGAATTGAATTCACTACATTGCAAGGCTTAGGCGTCAAAATTTCTACTTTGATCGAACTCTTTCGATCAATTCTTGACTTCGGTGCTTGCAACAAGGCAAAGCCAAGGCATCTTTCGCAACCAAGCGAACCAAGTTCCACAAAGTTCCACAAATCGCCAAAGCCTTATTGTAGCCAGCCACAGGTGGGCCAGCTGGGCACATCCACCGAGCCCTCATCGTGGGGGTGGTCAACCTGAGGAAGAAAATGAAGAAACATGTGAGGCACCACATGTGAGGCAATGTGGCATCTGATTTAGCTGGTGATTGACCTCAGTGGAAACTCATTTGACAAGCACAATTGAAATCCTAACTCGACAATAGAACATCACTCAAACTCTCCGAACTCTCCTCACCACATTTTCCAAAGGAGACCACAAATCAGAGACAGCATAGGAGACAGATTTGAGTCACAGTAGAGTCATACTGATGTCATCCTGGTGTGATGTCATAAGACAGGAGCGGTGAGTTGAAGCTTTCACAACACTCGTTACTTCCGTATCAAGAAAACACCAATCTTGTCTGAAAAGATGTTGGAAGACTTCAAGGACTTCATAAGACTTCATATGCTACATATACTTGCGAAAATTCACTATATTTCACTAGTCACTATGATGTCTCATTCATCTTGGCTATGAATCGATTGACAATGTACTGTATCACATTTTTATGACGATCAGGCAAAGCTTAGGCCAGTTGATATCATGAAGGCCGGTTTTGTAGCTGCTTCCAAGGAACGTGCACTCTGAAAGGTGCGCACATCGTGCACATGCCCAACTGTTGCCTCCGCAAGAAATTGATGCAATGCTTAGCTGCTTGCCCTCTGCATTCGAAAACTTGGTCTTCTTTTGATTTTGCCCTGGGGAGTTGCAATGAGTTGCAATGTGTTGCAATGGGTGAATGGGTAAAACTTCAAGGAGTTGATTAATCTGCTTACCCGTCCCTACATTCTACAGGATGGTCAAAATCTACAGCCGCTCTTACAATAGTAAATAGCAAAACCCGTGCACAAGCTGGAAACCACCCCATGACTTTCGATCACCAAAGGGATCTAAAGGAATGAGGAAGTCTAAACACTGACAGGAATCCCCTGCGTTTTAAATCAGTTCAGCCATTCAACGAGTTGCTGAATGGCACCTGGATTGAACTTGGAGAAGTCCGTTCGTACGTTCCTGTCAGAATGCATGAAACGTAGTTTGGGCCAAGCTGACTCACAGCTTGGTACGAAATTTATTCAAGCACATGAGTTTACTCACCCCTTTTCACTTAGAGGAGGAGCTAGTGCCGAAAGAAGCAAATCGAACTTAGAATTTTGACACAAATAGCAGAACACCTTTGAAAATTTGCGGATGTGACCATCTTACGGGGCCCAATTCAGAATCTGTAGTTTTGTGGGGTGCCACTCCAGAATTTTGAACTTGTGGAGCATTGACATTGGGACAACTCTTTCTTTACGATACTGCATGGGAATGCATGCATGGTTGCATGTTTTTGTCAAATAGACTCTGTCGAGCACTACGGTGACCCTCTGTCAAAAATGAGCGCATCAAGAAGTTGGTCAATTACTTGACCTTGGCTTCAACAATAGTGAGCACAGCATGGGCAACCTTGATGGATGCCAATTTCAAGCACAAATGACGAAGGGGATGCTACGGATAGCATCAGATGAGTTGTCAACCAGGTTGCTTGCGTGGGTGCAGCCTGTACAAAGATTTTCAGCAATTGCAAAAAAACAAGTCCCTTTGCTTTTATCTCCTTGGCAAACTTTCAATATTTTGAAGCCTCGGTTTCCCCATGTTGCCCCTCGCCTTAAGTCTTTGTTGAACTGCTGGGAGTTGAACAACGGCAAATCTGCGTTGCCAAATTCCCCCTATTCAGCCTTCCTCAAAAGCCTAAATTCATGGATCACATATCACTGCAATAAGTCAGGGGTCCTAACCCCTTTCCAAGCTCTACGCTTCCCTGCAAGGCACACGCACAAATAAATACACAAATATTATATAAATTTGGTGTTACACATACAAATATGAATGAATTTGTATATATATATATACATACACATTATATACATGTATATATATATATATATTTCTGAGGCTCCTCAAGTCCAACTAATTTCTGAACGAAAACTGTGTTTCGCTTTCAAACACGCTATAGGTAGGCCAGCATGTGGAAAAGCATGCAAGTAATAAATGGACCAAACGAGCCTTGGTACCTGTTCAGCAACAGGTTTGTGATTTTTGTTGCGCATTTGTGAAAAGACCAAACAATTACAAAATATGAGCACTAAAAAGAGAGCAAAACGATACTAGTAGTCACTAGTGGAGACCCCTGTTGTTGACCGTTGACCCAAGTTTGTGTCGATTCTGTCACTTAGACTTAAACGGGTCTTTGAGAAATGGGACTTACTGGTAGCATGCAAGCCAGATGAGGTGTCCAATGCGGTTACTTTTGCCAAGTGGCTGGCAATACAACATGATACGTTTCTTTCGTATATACATGTGAATTTACCGCGTATCTGATATACAATAGGAGTGTGCGTACACACATGCATAATATTCATGCGCAGGAAAGACGAGCTGACTGGCAACTCCAAACACACAACCACCTGACTTTAAACATGGCCGCTTGCCTTCCGTAATCTTGGGCAACGGGGTAGGAACACCTATGCCTGACAGAGATCAAAGAAGCGTTTCTTCCTCCGTTTAAATAGACTTCATATGACTTCGCATCCAATTTACATCAATTTACTATCTGCACTTGTTTCATTCAAAGCGCAGCTTCAGATTTACACACACCTCGATCATGGCACTGAGGGCATCGTGATCGCTACCACCAGTTCCCAAATTCCAAGTGCCCTTCACACTGGGACAACCTCGATGCAACAACGAACAAATTCTGCAAACATGCTGGGCGCCCCACAAAACCCGTCACAGCTCCGCGTTGCAGCTGAGCAACTGCTGAAAATGTGGTCCACACCGCCATGAGAATTGCCGCTGAAGAGACGGTGCAGTCCTCAAAGCAAGGTAAACCAAAGCAACTTCGTATCTTTCAAGACTCGAAGCGAATCCTGTTCTCAAGATTTCTCAAGTCATCTTTCCTACGACATAGTATGGCATCAAAACATCTGAGGATGGTCCCCAACATCAATAAATTCCTGCTTGAGTACAAATGTTTCATTTCTCATTGGTTGCAATTCTGAATCAGTCCATTTGGTTTTGCTTCATTTTGCTTCATTCATATGCATTTTATTTGTATTCATATTCTGCATTTTATGCATATGCAACGGTCAAGACTTGGTCTCAACAAGCTGAGGAGAAAGCGCTCCCCGAGCTTCTGGATGGTTTGAGAGTGTGTGACTGCGTTGAAGTCTCCAACCAAAATCACCTCATGGATTCACGCTTGAAACTCGTCACAAAATGGGAGAGTCTCAATACAAAG
>VSDK01011578.1:315359-337859 GCA_009767595.1 Symbiodinium kawagutii | reverse complement strand
CTTGCTCCCAAGTTCCATGGTTCTGGTATCATCATTGTTTGCTTGCATCTCCTATTTTAGAGGTGGAGTACCTAAAAATAATCTATTCAAAGTATTCAGCTGAGAAGGTTGAAAATAATTCATTAACTGCACAAAGCTTTGCATTGGCCAAAATAATGAACGCGGTGATAATAGTGAAGTTCTTGGAAAAGTTACAAGGCGATAAATTTTCCGATAAACAAAACTTACACATGTCTCACTGTGATCAGTTTCAAAACAACTGGTGGTCAGAATCGCATAAGCACACGTGATTTCAAGGCAAATCATTGACCCAAAATCACTTTCTTCTACCATCTCCAATGTGTAACCCAACATACCCAAGAAGACGACAGGAAAACAAATGTTAACAAAGGTTATTTGCAAGGAGTGTACAGCACTTGCAAACACGTCAAATACAAACCATAGTGATGTGTCGAATACTCTCAAAATGCTATGATCGCTTTCTAGCAAAGTTGGAAGATATATATAGATATACCCCTCGGGGTTCATAGGAACATGCAAATGCATAGCCCATGCAGCCAATGTACTGTGCAAAACACATCGACATTGTCGATTGATTCATCCGGCAACCATGTGCTCGGAGCGCCATTTCTTCGCACGAAGAACAACACTTCACCCCCCTCATCCAGAGCACACACACACACCATTGCACAACCATGTCAAAAACATTCGAAAGTGAGGCTCGACAAGACTTTTGTTTTGGCCTGTGACTGTAGCCTTTATTTCCGGGACCCCCGAAAAAAACGGCTTTGCGGTCTTTTAAATCAGGTTTTCATTATTTTTCACAGTAGTTTAGCTGTATCCGGTCGATTTTCATCAGGTCTATATTCCTAGACCAATTTCATTGAGGCAATAAGGTTGGGGCGTCATGACTCTGTGCAGGCAGAAGGGTTCCGCAAGAGGCAAGGTTGTGACAGGTTTAATGACCTTACCTTACCAAGTTCTGATAAGTTTCCAGAAATTCGGGGCACTGCGGCACAATTCGGGCGCACTTTCTTTTACCAAATTCTAACCTACCGACCTGGTCTTCGCAGCAAGTTCAAGCGTGAGAATGTTATATGAATTCATATGAATTCTATAGTTCAAAATAGTTCATGTTCGCGCAGCAGCATGGTTTCGGGACTTCCAAGAAGAGGAGTCAACACGGTGTTACGGTCCCCCAGAAAGATAGCATTAGAAGCCTGAGAAGATTCCAGCCAGTTTTCACCAGGGCCTTTGCGAGTTCAGGTTCGAGAATGAGCATGAGCCTTGCATCTCTGCCCAGTTTTTGTTGGTGTTTTTCCCGCCAAGCATTTCAGATCCTGACAAAGTTTCAGCGGTAGAGATGTAAGGCAACTTCTGGAAGCAAGGGGTTGGCATGCACAGCTGTAGGAAGAGGACCCCAAGGAATACAACCTGCCACCAATGTGTGATGTGGTTCTTGTTGTTGGATTGTTATTTGATTTATGCATAATTTCTGCAAAATACGATATCATATGTGCGTATATATATATATATATATATATATATTCATGTATCTATTTAAAAAAATATATACATATGGATACATGTATCGATGCGTACATAAATCATATTTAGATATATATATATATGTATATATAATATCATGCATATAATATCAATTATTTATAAATATGTGTATACACATATTTATTTTGATATAAACACATACATATACATATACATATTGATGGTACCCCCCTGGTACCGACGTTTTTTTTATGTGAAACTGATATATGGTGTTTCGCTTAAAAAGCCTAGGTACTCACAGCAATTTTGTCTCTGGAACTTTTGCAAACTCTTGCAAAAAAAAATCCACCTCGAAATGCTCTAAGTCTGTGGATCCAAGAAGTTCTCCCGGATTCTTGGATCTTGGATCCTGGGCCTGTGGATCCAAGAAGTTCTCCTAGAATCTTGGATATTGGATCCTGGGTCTGTGGATCCAAGAAATTCTCCCGGAATCTTGCATCTTGAATCTTGGATTCATGTACTGTACTTAGAGCATTTCGAAGTGGATTTTTTTTGCACAAGTTCCAGAGACAAAATTGCTCAAAGTATCTGGGCCCGTCCCTCCCTCTAAGAAGTTTTCCTGCAATCTTGGATCTTGGATATATTTCCTAATGCCTGTGGATCCAAGCAGTTTGCCTGGACCTTCGGATTTTGCATCCAAGTATTTAGAGCATTTCTTGAATCCAGCGTCTTGACGCACTCATCAGGGACAACGAGCTTGCAAGAGCTTGCAAGCTCGCTCTAGGACAGAAATTCCAAGTACAGTACTTGGATTTTAGAAGTGCAAAATATGCAATTTTTCGGTCGCCAGAAAATGCCTCAGGTTCAAGGATAAAAAGATATGCCAAAAGTATGGCAATCACCGGTAAATTAAATAAAAATATAAATTTTAGGGGGGAGGTACCACATAGCTACCCCCCTTCAAAGACTTTTATTTTTAGGTAAGATTTATGTCCTTGACTGCTTTGCCACATGAATACATGCAGACATGATCATCTTTAAGAAATAACTGAAGACAAAAAAAAATCAAAAGGTTTTGATCAATCCAAGCAAATTCAATAAGGGGCAATGAAATAGGAATGGTTGAATTGGGGGTAATTTGGCTGTAGTAAAATAGTCCGAAATAAAGCAGCAAAATGTTGAAACAGTTTAGTTACATAAGCTAGAATCAAATAGGGCATATTTAAGTAAGGCAAACATCGCAAGCATAAGCATCATTGTAAATACAAGCAAAAGCAATTAAAATATGGGTCTTGGGCGGTTGCCATTTTTAGCATGTAGTTTCACACTCTTTTTTTTGCATTTGGACAATGTTTTCAAACAAGTTGATATGTTGCCAAGGCCTAATTGCCCCCTACTTAATCATATTGGTTGGATGAGGAAATATGCCATTGTGCCCTATTTGATTGTGGCCCGTTTGAGTTTGAACTTCTTTCTTTCACTGTGCCCTATAATTGGTTTATTCAATAATATTTCAACCAATCATAGCGCTTTTTGATGTCTATCTGACAATTTCATATTTGTGCCTTTTAATTGCCTTTTTCAACAATGCCCTCATTGCGCGCTATTTGATTGTAGCCTATTTAATTTGCTTCATTGCACCCTATTTAATCATTGCCATTTCATTCCATTTTATTGGTAAATATGAATTGTAGCCTATTTAATCCTTCTCTATTTCATCGTCACCTGTCAAATCATGGCCTATCCAAAGCTCTTGTCCATACTTGGACTAGTTGATAGTGACATGTTTCATGGTAGGTTATTTTGGGCCTATTGCACAAGTTCCATGTAATTTAGCTTTCTGATCTATGTTGAATTATTCTATTCAATTACGCCTTATATTTGGCCGATTTAGAAAATAAAAACTATCTAATTTTGGCAAAATGGTGCCATATTCTAGCACAATCAAACATATTGCAAGTCAATGTCGCCTATTCAAAACATTATTCAATAATTAAAACCAATATAAGGCATAACAAGGGCTTTGTTCCATAGGGCAAATCTAGGACATGATTTATATAATGCAAAAATAGGGCATAGTTAAACCAATCGTAATCAAATAGGCTACAATCAAACAGGGCATGATTACATGAAGCATAGTAAAATATAGATTCTAGAACAGAGCGCGATGCAGCCATAAAAAAAAAAAACGACCTTTTGCTGGGATAGGTAAGAATCAAAAACATATTGGACATATCAGTGAAAATGTTGTTTTGGTCGGTTGTAGAGGGAGGGGTGAGTTATATCAAAATGGATGTGCCAAAATGGATCATACAAGTACATCATATTCTGGCAACACTGCCAGACATGCTTTGGACAGACATGTACTTTGAGTATGTGAAAATTAATGAAAAAGGTCGGTACCGGGGGGGTGCATATTGATATATATATATATATATACATAAACATATGGAGTACATATAAATACCTGATACATGTCTTAAATAAACTTGACACAGGCACCGAAGGAGGCGAAAGCCCCGCTCAGCTTCACACGCATGCGGCCCCTGAATTCTGGTATACTCATTCTGGAGTCCTGCACGGAGCATGGCCACAGCCTGATCATGACTCTCGACTACAACCTGTACCTTGAGTCCATTCCTTGAGTCTAAGAAACTCATTGAGTCTATTGAGTCTTAAATTTCTCATGAAACATGTGATTTCATATGCACAACTCAACAACGGCACAAATCCGAGTCCTGCATCTTGGATGATGCGCTCAATGTTGTCACACTCTTGAAAGCCCATGACATCATAAGGTTCAGGCCAGCCGCTTGAGGCCTTAAAATTTGGATGACTCAAGGTTTCTTGCAGCTCGGTTATTCTTCTGAGATTTTTCTTCTGACTGCGTTCCTTAGAGACACGAACTTTTCGACTGCTGCGCACTTCCTCTGAGAGACTGACAATTAATTGACCGCTGCGCCTGCCTTCCCCTGGCACCACGAAAAAAAAATCGTGCGAGTTCCCTTTCATTCGCTTCAAAAAACATGCAAGAACGACATCTTGAACGTTTTGGAGCTTTGATGCTTAATGATGCTTAATGTTCAAAAAGGAAAGCTACCAATGAAATCTAGAACTACCCCTGCCATATTCACTTATGTGGGCACAGAACTTGCAGACTACGATCTTGAAATGTGGTAGCTTTTCCTGACCTGATCTTGATGATGCTTCAAGGTATCCCACAAGATCTACAGCAACTAGACAGGTGGCTATGGTTAGAACACAAGTCGAACAGAAAAAGAAACAAATAGAGCGACTCAAAAAAAGATATCATTCATATGATCATGATAAAATGATATATATATAATCAATAAAAATAAATTTAGTGAGGTGCCGCTCATGATTCAATGTTGGGATTTGCAAATTCCTTCTGCAAAGCGCCTCCTCGGAGTCCAAAAAGGTTCCACCTTCGTTGCGTTTGATTCGTTCGATTTGTCTGATGCTTTGCTTATCTTTGATGTACTCCTTCTTTCTTTATCTTATTTACTTATTCTTATTTTTTCTTTTGCTTCTTCTTTTGCTTCTTCTTTGCTTCTTCTTTGCTTCTTTGCAGTTTGCCTTTAATGTACTGCTCCCGACTTCTGAGTCTCTCTTGGCAGAGGCTGAGTGCATGACCAGAACAGGTTGTATGTCAACACCTGCGCATTCAAAAGGTTGTATATGTTTCACAGTGTGTGTGTGTGTGCCACAAGTTTTGTTTGTTTGTCAACATGTGGATTGTGACATGAGATGACATGAGCTTGTTCTGCTCTCGCGGCAATTGAATATGTCCCTTGCATCCCGAAAAATATGACAATTTTCTGGAATATTCATCAGCCCCGTGGTGGTGTTCATTTCAATGATTTTCAACGGAAATCAGCGGATGTGATCCCGCAATGCGACAACCTGTAATTTTTCAGACAGGATTCGCTGTCAGGGCGGGTGTCTAAGAACAGAAATAGAACAAACATCTGTATGTTGGCGATTCCCTCGCCTTGGCACGAAAGCCGCCCTTGCAGCCTTGGGACTCTGAAAGTTCTTCAAACCAAAAATGAAGAAAGCAAAAGTGCAAAAAAAGTGCAAAAAATTGCTTTCTTCAAGAATCTCTTTGCACCCTCGGGAAGGCTTTTGGTGTGCCAAGGCAAAAACTCAAGGACCAGGAGCTGTCGGGAACGTGCGCGCGACACCTGTGTTGCTCCAGAACGAGCGCGGCACAGCTCATGGCTAGTGAAAACACAAGCTGGGCCAAGCTGGTCTGATGTCATTTCCACAAAACCCCCCATGCCAAATAGGTGACAACTGGCTGCACAAACTGAGCGTCCAACCACTGGTGTCCGCCAACAACAATATCCTGATGCGCAACCGCTACAATGCGTTCTATTTTTCTCGAGGAAACAAAACAAATGGTTCCTGGAGAAGGGTGGTGACCTGCTCTATGAATCGCCTATGCCGAGTTGTTGTTCTTTCCTTATGTCTTTCCTCCCTTTCCTCCTTCATCTCCTTCTTCATTCTTAAAGTTTTGTTTCATTCTTCATTTTGGCATATTTTGCTTAGTTTGTCCCTCTGTCTCTCTGTCTGTTTCTCTATCTGTCTCTCTGGCTCTCCGTCTCTCTCTCCTTGTGTGGCCAGGTGGGCGTGTATAAATGCACTCGTGTCTGCACTTGCCGTTTTGCAGGGCCATGGTATTGCAAACAGCAAGGGTTTTCACTACGCAGGTCAGCTCGGAAAGGTGATGTATATACTGTATATACTTCGTCGACCTGGTACATCGGTTTGGACAACGAGCTGAAGCAAACCTCTGATTTACATCTATACACTACATTAGACTAGATTACACTACATTGCATTGCTTCAGCCTACATTACATTGCATCTACATTCCATGCATGACATACATTTAGTATATGCATACACGCGCAATCTTTAGACATACATGTATGTAAAAATGCATGAATATGTGTTTGTTTTATCACCTTTCCATATCAGGACACTCTTCATTGCCAATCGCCCTGCATCAGCACCTCTGGCAATGCCCGACTGAGATTGTGACGCTTACACGCCAAAAGTTGTTGGCTTCCATGGTGGCGTTTGCCAGCGACTGGCAGCGAATTCTCGAGTCTGTCCCGATGAGATCCAGTAAGCAGGTTCGTGTCTTACATAGAAAGATCATTCTTCAAAGCGGGATGTCGCCCCTTGCAGCGTCCACAACTGCAACAACTGGCAGCAGCTGCTGCTCCAACAAAAAACAAGGAACACAACGACAACAAGCAAAACAAGCTCCGTAAATACAACAGCAACAGCAACGGCCACCAAAGGAAATTAGAATGACCAAGAAATAAAAATCAAGAAGAAAGCAGGAAAACAGAAAGAAAAAACAAAAATGGAGAAAGACGAGGAGGGAAAAGGGTAAAACAATAAGAAAACAGGAACAAAACACGAAAAATAAGCGCGAAAGGAATCTGCTGGCCTGGCGTGTGTGATTTGTGTGACGCAAACGTGTTGGTTGGTTGTTGTGTTTGTTGTGCTTGCTGTCGCCATGGTAGCGGTGGAGATTTCTCTTCTGACGGATTTTGGACACTCAAAACATCCTGCTGCGGGCAAAGCCTGCCAGCCTTGAGGCCAAACGCCAGGGCCCAAAGCAACTGAGGGGAACCAACAGAACGAGAAGTACTCCAAATGTGTCAATTGAAGCCTGAAGCCATATTTGATGGTATGCAATGTATGCAATCCAACTCCCTTTGGATGAAAAAGGGCGAAAGCAACTAGCATTCAGCAGACAGCCACAACGGTGAAAAAACAGCAGAACCAAAGAGTTCAGGATAGAACTCACTCCCACGGTGACTTCAAAAATTCTGGCTGCAAACAAGGGCCCCAAATCACGTTATACCACGGCAAAGAAAATTGCACACCCCTGCACAGCGCATTTTATACCTGCGCAGCTAGCGCAGGAAGCAGCTGAAGGCGAGGGACACAGGAGAACAAATGAAAAAAGAGTACAAGAAGAAAAGGCAACCTGGGAAGGAAAAAGAAAAATGGGGGAGGAAAAACAACAAAAAGGCAGAAGAGAAGCCAGAGAGAAATGATGAGCAAACGAAAATGAACGAAGAAATGAAATAATGAGCCTGATGGGAATATTGACAATAATTAAACGCAACCTGAAAGAAATAACTCCAAAGCAAAAAGAAATGCAATAAACAAAACCGAGAGCAGTACAAATGAGAAACAATAACATCAAACAGCAGAAGAGAAATACCACCGTCAACAAAACGAATTCGCATCAACATCAGATCAGAGAGTGGAATAAGACTGGTAAGAAGAAATGTAAAGGATCAAAAGAAGCAAATGAGCAACCAAAACAATCTTGAGAACAGTGATAGTCACAAGAAAAAGAACAAGAGAAGCAACATAATAAGAAGAAACATAACATACTTGAATCGAGAACAAATGTAATAGGCCTAACCTGTTCGAAGGACACAATCGAAAATGAAAAGGGCAAGAAAAGGTCTTCGGATCAACCCAAGGATGCTACCGTAGGCGTTCACAAGTCTGTCAAACTGCATTGCTGTTTTCGAAAAGCAAACTGAGGCAAAAACTACACTAGGTTCCCGTTAACCTCACCAGTTTGATTCCCTTGAGCACAAGAAAGTTCCTTCCATGCCACAGAATACAATGTTGAACATGGCACAGCATACAGTTGAACATGTTGGAGTTTGGTTGTTTTCATCCCAAAGTATCAATGGTGAACCGGGAAAGCTGGACCAAATGGTATCAAACAGCAATTGGATGCGATTTAGCGCTATGAAAAATCATGACTCGATTGAGAAGCACCACATTGTCCAGTTAAATTTGCTCAACTCCTCACATTTCCCAGACAGGTCGCCAAAAGAACATACAGGGTTTATGGCTGGATGCAGTGGAAATCGCTTTGCCATGGCGGACAAAATTACAGAAAGACATGAAAAAGACTTTTTGCCAATCTCAAATTATCTCAATACTAATCCATCGCACAAGTCTCACAGGTATCGACTGCCAGAGTTTGCACATGGTGAAAGTTGATGAAAAAGTTGATGAAAGTTTTTCCCAAAGTTGTTCCCAAAGACTGCCAGGTGCACTCTGGCAGCTGCATCAGCATTTGCCGTAGCAGCAGGACCTGCAGCTTGACTGTTGGGAAAAGGTTTTCCATGTCGACATGTGCGAGCCTAGCAGTGCCGCAACCAGAAATCTCCAATTCATCCTCAGAGAAGCACGCAGCTGCGACAGCAGTACATCTCCGGAACTCTCTCTCAAACAGAAGTCAAAGAGGCATCAAGACTTTTCTAAGTAATCTCTCTTTCTCTCTCTTCTTGTTTTCTCTCTCGCTCTCTCTTTCTAACTCTTCTACTCTATCATTCTCTACTAGCTATTCTTCTCTCCTCTTTCAATGTACATGATCCCAGTTCGCGGTTCGTCGGCCCCCCCAGGGTAGGGTCCCTGCCCCCAAGTAGCCTCAGCCTCACATCCGTACGCTATTTGCAGAATTTTGGAGCCTTACCCTCCCACACGCATGCTTTTTGCAGCATTTTGGAGCCTTACCCTCCCATGTGCATGCTATTTGCAGCATATTACTTACACCTACAAGCTGCCTATACACTGCCTGTATAGTACCAGGACATATAGTACCTACATATACGACCTATTTGCTGCGGACTACGTAGATACTACCTATATACTTTAGCTGAATTCAAGAATACGTAAGAGGGTGTTTGGGCTATGCCAAGAAATCGTGCACATGTAGTTAGCTAAAGGATCTGCGCGAGTGAGCGCGCGGGTGCGCATGTGAGTGCGCATGTGAGCACGCGGGTGCGCATGTGAGTGCGCAATGAGTGTCAATAGGGCGTCTACCTGTTCACTAGCCTGTGCGTTTTCACCTGTTCGATTTTAAGGCCGTATAATTTGCCTCATTTAGGCTTATATGTGAACATGTTCGCAAATAAGGCCATATATGCTCTCCCAGATGACCTTAAAAGTGAACAGGTAAAAATGTGCACATGTGAGCGAACATGTGATTGGTCAACGCGTTTGCTGACTGCGCGAGTGCATGTTCACTCGCGCAGTGTGACCGTTCAGGGTTGATCAAGCAACCCGTAAGCTGCGCATACACTTGTTCATTTCTACATGTTCATTTTTGGGGGGTAATTCCCAGATTTGTGTTTACGTACTCATGGAACCAGGTAATATATACTGCTACATACTACCTTAAATTGCCTTTACAAGACCCATGTACTATCTATGTATTTCCTGCATACCTATATAGTAGCGATAGGGTATCTACACTACCAGCATACTTCCTACATATACCTAGACCTGCCTATATAGTATTGTACTTTTATACTACCTATACACTACTTATATACCACCTATATACTACGTATTTGCTGCAAACTATGTACATACTACCTATCCCCCCCTATATACAGCCCCCCCCGCCACACCACAAGGAGGGAGGAGGGGGGGTACCCTGACCCCGGTGGGGAGGGGGGAGGGGCTGAACGAACCATGGTCATACAAATATATATTTATTAAAATATATATATATATATCTATATATAAATATAAATACATATAAATATTTTTGTTTATATATATATATATGAATAAAAAATAAATAATTAAAAAAATCAATAAATAAATAAATAAATAAATAAAAATAAATATATAAAAAAAATATAAAAATAAAAAAATGAAAAAATAAATAAGTAAATAAATCGAATAGACGAATAAATAAATAAACAAACAAATAAGAAAATAGTGGCTGCAGAGGTGCGTAGGTCTGCATGTGTGTGTGTGTGTGCATGCATGTAGGCAGGTATGAATGGATGCACACATGTCAATATGCGAGGTTCCAATCTATATCCACATATGTGTAAATAAATAAAAACAAAAAAATAAATTAATACATAAATAAATGAATAAATAAATAAATAAATGAATAAATAAATAAAAACAAAAAAATAAATAAATAAATAAATGAACAAATAAATAAAAACAAATAAATAAATACATAAATAAATAAAGAAAGAAATAAATAAGTAAATAAATAAAAAACAAATAAATAAATAAATAAATAAGTAAATAAATAAATAAGTAAATAAATATAAATATATATATATATGTATATATATTTTTTTGTTGTCTTGGGCGCCTCTGCATCCGCAAGCCCGCATGCGACGTCGGCTTAAAAGACACGTGAAAGCGCTAATCGTTTCATTTCTTCATTTTGTACTGTCCCATCATCAAACTCAACTCTGCCTCCATAATGGTTCCAAATACATTTACGGGTGCGTTGACGCAATTGCTGTCGCGGGCCACCTACCCGCCTTTTCCATATTGGACAAGGGTTGGCATCGTTAGGCTCGTAAGTAACTTGGCGAAGCGGATCATTGGCCGAGCTACGTAGAATGTGACCAACTAATCTAGTCCGTTTGGCCCACAGGAGGTCAGAAGAAAGCTTGATCTGTTTATTGGCTATTTCAGAAGCTCTCTGTAGTACATATTCGTTTGTGTCTCGCCTATTTACGAATGTTGGCTCTAGCCCTAACATTCGCCTCAGCCCTTTGAGCTGGAACGCGTTGACCTTCTTCTGTACAGCCTGGGTGAGATGCACATTCTCCAGTCCATAGCAAAGTTTGTTTTGAATAATGGCATCATACACTTGAAGCTTCCAAGTAGTAGAACAATTTCCAGCCTTCCAGAAAGTACTCAATTTGTACCAAACCTGTAAAACTTGTTGCATTTTGAAAATCTACTTCTTGTCTAATATTCATGGACTGGGAAATGCAGCGCCCAAGGTACACGGCTTCCGTTCTTCTCTCTAATTTTTCCCCATCGTGAAATTTCACGCAATTGTCGCCATTCATCGCTATGAAACAACATTTCGTTCTATTGAGACGGAGGCCGTACTGCATTGAAACAGTTTCGATTTCTTTCAAAAGCCTATTGGTCGCATAAGTATTGGTAGTGATCAATAACGTATCATCAGCATAGTACAGTCGATCGAATGATATTCCAGGGAGTCGAGAATTCAACGTGCGGCTGTCAAGGTTCATACCAACATCTCTGTCCACTACGCTCATTAGTGCAACAAATAAGAAGGGGGGAGCGGACAGCTTTGTCGTATACCCGAAGATTGTTTTTTCAAACCAGATCCCCCATATTCATTTTCCACAAAAAACATCGGGTTGGACTAACAGTCTTGCAATACTTCAATGACACGCCTGTGAACTCCTAATCTTTCTAACGCAACATTGAGGCGTTGATGAAGAATCTTATCGAATGCCTTTTCCCAATCTAACAGCGTAATAATAAGATTGGTTCCCTGCTGCTCACACATATCTTGAATCCGTCTGGTCAAAAATATTGCGTGGGAAGTACTTTAGCAGGTCTAAAGCCGTATTGTGTATTGCATAGATAAGGGTCAAGCACATCCATCAACCTTTGCCTAAAAAGAATCATATATAGTTTTGAAATGGAATTTAATAACGAGGTTGGTCTATAATTTGCTGGGTTATCGGTATCTCCCTGTTTATATATTGGTACAACCCGCGCAAGAAATATATCATCTGGGGCGTGTTTGTGGATCCACCAATGGTTTATTAAGTCAAGGAACCAGCTCTTGTTTACACCATCCATCCAAATGAACAATTCCATGGGTAGGTTATCCGGTCCTGGTTGTTTGCTCCGCTTTGCATTCTTAAGCGCTTCGTCAAACTCATTTGACGAAAACAGCCCTGCATCACAGCGGGAGCTGATATCTTGTAATAAGTCAGATCTGTCCATTGAGGATAAACAATCATTAGACCAATGTGTTCTTTCCAAGTATGAAGCGATAGTTTCCGCCCAGTCTTTTGGCGCAACGTATTCCCCACGTAAGTTCTTCATATGGATGAAGCGGGGCTGCCGCTCTCTTTTCATTCCCCTTACTCCTGCCCATTTTTCCTTCTGTTTGGGGCAATTCCCTGATAGATTCCATGATGGCATTTTTCTTATCTCTTTTAGCTAGCTGTTTGATTTGTTTTGACAATGACGCTACTGCTTCAGCATCCCCATTGGCATGGGCAGTCTGCCTTTCCCGGATTCTTTCCCAAGTTTCAGATGACAAATATTCTCTTTTGTGCATGAGGGGTATTTGTCGTAAATTGGCAGCTGCCGCCGCGAGGATATGTTCATGGACATGTTCCCATTTATCAATGTTACCTGGGCGCAGCAACGACAGTCTTCTAACAAGTTCTGAGTTATATGACTTCTGTTCATCTTCGGACGGTTGCCAAAATTTTGGGAACTTTCGGGGGTTCTTCCTCGTACCCTGTAATTTGATAACAACCTTTGCTTCGACAACATAATGATCTGAAGGAAAAAAAACAAATCCGTCCTTCTGGCCACATCTCTACAATTTCGAACCCATTTTCCAGCAACTGTCCAGAAATCTAGTTGCGCGTACCTATCCGGAGCCCATGCTGGTCCATGCACTGGGGTAGTTTCACGACAAGCACACTGGTTCTGAGCAGCCTTAGGAAAACATGTGTTGAGAACACGTAATCCTTGACAAGTACAAAAGTTCATGAACATAGATCTATTTTCAAGAGTATTTGCAGCAACTGATTCAAGGTAATCTGCCCCTCTTCCGAAAATGTATGGTCCCAGCGTGGATTCCTCTGCGCTATACCTATGATGAATCCTAGCGTTGAAATCCCCACCTAGAAAATGAACATCTTTTACTTTCCTACAGTGAGACTGAACTTGGTTATAAAATTGGGCTTTCTCTGAATCAAGCCTGCTGTGTGGAGCCTAGCAGGAGCTGAAGGATAAGTTTCTTCCTTTAGATTTAATTTTGACGCTTATCAATCTACCAGACACTTGTTTGACATCAATCAAAAATGGCAACAGCTCCTAAGAGATAATGATACCTACACCAGCTCGTTCTCTCCGTTCTTGGCTCGAGCTTTTGACATCGGTGCTGAAAAAGAAACGGTAACCTCTCATTGTTTCCACACTGTTGGTGTTGATGTTGGTTTCTTGAAGTAAGAAAACGTCATAATTTTGTTGCCTCATTATATCAACCAGTAAATCTTTTTTAAGAATACCATTCTCACCAACTAATCCTCTGACGTTCAGTGTGGCAACTTTGAGAGGTCAGTTGTATGCCAACTTCATTTTTGGGGCGTTGTGTTCACCAACAAATGCTTGCTTATATTCCTGGTACATGCGCTTTCGAGTGTGTCTGTCTGGCATGCGTGTTGCGCGCCTGACACGGCGCCGTCGCTGCGGTTCTGGGGCACTTTGCTTGCTGACAAAATTCCGACGCCATTGTCGGAATTCTCTGTATGTTCTCCGGTTCTGCCTTCTTGTAAGACCCGAACAGAAATAGCAGAAATGCTACGTATACCTTGGCAATGATTTCTACATTTGGCCCCTGTGGGATTACTCCTATGTCTCCGCTGGAAATAACTCCGCGGCTGACCCGGCTCACCTCCTGAAGGTGGAGTTGCTAGCAATTCACATCTTTGATGTCTTGCTGTCATAGATGATTTAGAAACGAAATTAGAAACGACTGCTTTGCTTTTGGACGTTTTGTCCCGCGCGTCTGCGCGCGCTAGTCACATGTCCTCATCTTCTTCTGCCTTCTGCTGGCGCGCCAGCACCTCACTGTCGTAGTTCCCAGTCTTCACTTCTGCCAACTTGTATTCAAAAGGATAATCGCCTCGTGATGTATCGAATCTAGCTTTACCTCCTCCTTTGCCTTTTCCTTTGCTTTGTGAGTCACTGTTGGTCCTCTTCACTTGTGCTTCCGCATCCGTCCAGTATTCTTTCATGGCTGCAAACACAGAGCTGTCTAGGTAGACAATTGCTGTTACATTTTTCACGCTGACGAAAACCCACACGAAGGTACTGTAGTCATCATACTCCTAAACGCTAAAGTCATTGCAACTTTTCCGTTTTTGATGCGAATCACACTGGCACACCGTCGCAACGACGGTCCTTGCAAAAGTCCTTGCGACTGACCGTTCCCAATGGCACACCGAGATAGACCAATCAAAAAATCATTGAAAATTAGAAGTTTTGGCTGCAAATCCTACTGGCACACCGTCATGACAGCGCCAAACCTTCGTATCGATGTTTTGTGCATCACAAGCAAGCGTTTCAACGTTAGATCTGCATGGCAGGGACGGTTTCAAGCACCACCTTTTCAAGGAACTTGCAATGCGTCTTGCGAACGTGCCTTTGGAAGCAAACCCGCATGGCACACCATGGTTGGCAAAACGTCAAATCTATTTAAAAATTGTTGAAAATCACCAGTTTTGGCTGCAAATCCCGATGGCACACCGTCATGACAGCGCCAAACCTTTGTATCGGTGTTTTGTTCATCAAAAGCAAGCGATTCAACGTTAGATCTGCATGGCAGGGACTATTTCAAGCACCACTTTTCCAGGAATTTGCAATGCGTCTTGTGAACGTGCCTTTGGAAGCAAACCCGCATGGCACACCATGGTTGACAAGTCGTCAAATCTATTTACAAATCGTTGAGAAATAGAAGTTTTGGCCGACAATCCCAATGGGACACCGTCACGAAAGCATCAAACCTTTGTATCGAAGTTTTGTTCATCAAAAGCAAGCGTTTCAACGTTAGATCTGCATGGCAGAGACGATTTCAAGCACCACCTTGTCAAGGAACTTGCCATGTGTCTTGTGAACATTCTTTTGGTAACGAATCTGTGTGCGGCTGGCTGTTCATCGAATATGCGCCTCTAGGTTTGTTAGATTGATGTTGCATTTTGGCGCAGTGGGCAAACAGAATGGCACACCATGCTTGGGATTGTTTCACCACTAGCTTAAAGGAATGCTCGCAGAGATGCTTGAGGAGAACGTAGGTCGCACAAACGAGGTCCAAACGAGGTTCAAACGAGGTCCAAACGAGGTTCAACACCATAACTGGGCGACCATGGGCACCTTTGCAGAACCAGCAGATCCGGCAGCAGGAGCAGCAGCAGCATGAGCAGCAGCAGCAGCAGCAGCAGCAGCAAGAGCAGGAGGCACCAGCAGAACCACTCGCAGCAGCAATAGCAACAGCAGCAGCAGAACCAACAGCAGCAGCAGAAGCAGCAGCAGAACCAGCAGCAGCAGCAACAGCAGCAGCAGAACCAGCAGCAGCAGCAGCAGAAAGAGAAGCAGCTGCAGGACCATCTAGCGCGCCTTACATCTAGTGCGCCTACGCGAAATTTGATATAAACCCATGCCAAATCAACCTCTAGTAGTACAGCAATGATTCTATTTTACCGCAGCTCCCCATAGGCACAACAAATTTTCAAACTCAACAAGCTCTCCAGTTTTGGTCACAACCACTTACCTCAACATTAGGGGTATGCAAGTCTGCAAGCAGCACACCCTTTCGCAACGACTCCCATGACAGCTCTCGCCATAGGAATGGATGATTTTTGTCAAAAACGCAACGACTTTGTCACCTGGGAGTACACTGCATTATGTGACCACCAGGGTTTCATTTTTGCCATGTCGAGCTGCAGTTTTCCGTCTTTGATAAGAGAAACCTTGAGAGGTTCTCCTTTCAGTCTGTCCCAGAAGGCGACCTGTGGCCGTATTCGAACAATGTCTTTGCCCATCTGTCCATTCTGGTAAAAGTACAGAGGAATCTTCTTATTGATGTGCTTTTCCTTGTACCACTTGTCGAATTGGCTTCTCTTCCACGCTTGACGGAATGTCATGACAGTGACAGGCGATAGCTCGCCCGGTTTGATTGTGTGTGATAGCTGACAATCTTCAAGAGTGAGCCCGGCGCCTTGCAGACACCACCTCAAGAACTCTGATCGGCTTTCTGCAGTGGCATCCTTCGGCCATCCCACTACACGTTGTTCGCAGGAAGCCCTCTCTCTCTGCTCTTTGACCTGCGCTTTCAAGGATCAAAGCTGCTGACGCCTGCACATGTCATCGTTGAGATCATACAGCTTCTCCTGTAGATCATTTGTTTTGATTTTCAGTCCTTTAACTTCTTGAGTGACTTTGTCTAACTCTACATCCATCACTTCTTGGATTGCTTCACGTACGGCTTTGCTATCGGGCTTGCTTCTGAGAGGAGTTTTTATGTCTGTTCCTGCCCGGATTGGTGTCATGATCTCTGGATTTTTGCCACTGGTCCATTGTCTTCTGGCCTTTGGCTTCTTTGACTGTGGTTCCAGGCTTGTCTCCATTTCCTGACTCAAAGATCTTCTGGCCGTTTGCCCCTGCTGTTCAGAGGAAGTAGCCATGTTTACTAATCTATGCTGCTAGCATATCCTGGTATATTGTATAAAATATATTATATAAGATATATTATATATATGATATATTATATATATGATATTATATTATATATATATATCATGTTTTTCTTTTTTCTTCTCCCCTCTTTCTCTCTGTTTCTCTGTATCTCTCTTTTAGTTTTTGAACAGTGCAGCCAGGTGACGCTTCGAGGATTCAGCACCTGGATGGCCCTCTTAAGCCGAGATGCTAGTGCTGACTGTGTAGTCAGACTTCGGTATGGACAATGACTTACACTACCAACCAGTGTCTTGACGTGTCTTGACGTGTCTTGACGTGTCTTGAGAGACAGTTCACATCTTTCACCGCTGCATTATGTCTAACAGCGCAAAAGTGTGTAATGAACATGTACTGCATCTTGTTTTTGAAGGAATTTCGGAGTTTTTTGTGGTTTTGTTGATCTTTACCAACACAGGTTTCCAGTTTGTCCATTTCATGCCATCTTTTTGGAAACGCTTTTGGGGCTTTGGCCCAACTGCTTTGCAGCAAAGGGCATCTAGCACAGGATGCATCGCTTTGCGAACCTGTAAGACCTGGTGTGAGGCATAAGAAGCAAAACGAAGCAAACATATGTGAGAACAAGGATGTGTTTCTGCATGTCTTCATCATATTTGCCATCTTGTTTTGTAGCACCTTTGTAGCATCTTTTACATTCTTTTGTGTGTATATTGTATGAATTTCATGTTCTTTTGTATACCCGCTCTTCTCAGAATTGGTATGTATTTGCGTCCTCATGACCCTCGTCACATTAGCTAATGGCTCTCTGAGCCTTGTTGACGCTTTGGTCAACCTGGACTTCGACTGTCACCGAGTGTTTCTCCGCAGCTCCTGAGCCAAAAGCAAACTTGGAACGCGATACGTAAAAAGAATCATCAAAGACATGTAGAGAATTCTAAAAACAACATAATGCAACTATATGCAACTAAGTAATCAATTACACGTGTTTTTTCACGATTGTGTTGCTAAACTGACAGAAAATCAATACGTACATAGTTTATACATATGATTAGGGCCTCTTCAGTGCTGTCTCTACTGCTTCAGACCCTCATACAGTAAACTTTTCAGTATCCCCTTAATGCAGCAAGGCATCCAAGTTCTTTTGCGGAACACGAAGCTTCCTGAAACAGAATACTTTGCAGTGTCTGAGATGCAAAAGGTGCCATGGTCGGATGTTTCAGACTTGTTCGGAAAATAAGTGATGTCGACAATGTCATTGTCCGTCGATGTTTTATCTATTCATTGTGGAAGTTGCAATTTGAAAAAGTGTACAATGACGTGCACTAAGGAGAGAAAGGAGAGTGACGGAGCTAAGGACGCGTTCCCAAATGGGTTCCCACATGAATTCCCATGTGACCCAAAAAACCCGGCGCACATTTGCAGGACCATGAGGTTGGTGATGGCCTCCGGGCACTCGCTGACATCAAGGCACTCGTGCTGTAAATGTGAGACTTCCCCTCGCCACATGTGCCATGTCTTCCAATGCCATTGCTGCGATTCTGACGTTGACAGTTCCAATCTTTCAGGGCTTCGAACCACAACTGTGTGCCTTTTGAAGTGCCTTTACCATCTCTGGGCTCGACACTTGAACCTTGCACAAATGGTGCGCAAACCATGGAGAAGGCTCTCAGCTTCTCTACTTTTCTTCAAAAGAAATTAACGTAGAGAAATAATGAGAAATCAGAAATACATATCTATCTATATGCATATATAATTTCATATATATATATATATTCATATACATAAACACCTATCTATCTATACATAACGTAATAAACTCATAAACTATCTTAAACGCAGGTACTATCCCCAACAGTATGATAGTTTCAGAGGTTTCAGTGCCCGTCAGGCGCGCACCTGTTTTTAAATCTGGACACTGCACTGCTGCACCAGAACCCTTCGGAACCTTCTGGAACCTTCCAGAACCCAACCTGGATACCTGGATACTACACCGGAACCATCCGAAAGCGGGAACCGTCCGGAAACACTTCCCAGGAACCTTGGGACCCTTCCGGAATACCATGTGGATGGAACCCAGCCTGGACGCTGCACCGGAGTGCACTGGAGCAAATCTGGGTGGCCCTTTTTGGCAAACAAAGCTTTGATGTGTCCGAAGAACTTGATAGAACTTGACTACTTAACCTGACTACTAAAATTGACTACCTCTGTCTTCTGCTTGACAACTCGACTTCGACCCTGCCTCTGCCATTGTGGACTGGCGCAGGACCTGAAGACAGGAAGAAAAGGAAAAGAAGAAGAAAAGGAAAAGAAGAAGAAAAGGAAAAGAAGAAGAAAAGGAAAAGAAGAAGAAGAAGAAGAAGAAGAAGAAGAGGAAAAGAAGAAGAGAAGAAGAAGAAGAGAAGAAGAAGAGAAGAAGAAGAAGAAGAAGAGGAGAAGAAGAGAAGAAGAAGAGGAGAAGAAGAGAAGAAAAGAAGATAATAAATAGAAAATGAGAAATTCCGAGAAAGTAATTGCAAGAAATGAAGACATGATACAGGGAAGAATTGACAAAGAGATATAAGAAATAAACAGAACACTAAATGCAGATTGAAATGCACAATCTGAAGCAATTTCCTGCAGGTACTCGACTTTTCGATGGCAGACTTGTCAGGTATGTCAGGTACTTGGCGGTATATAAATATCAAAAAAGAAAAAAAAAAATATATATATATATATAATTATATATATTGAGATTCTCTGAAGACTCCAAACAAGGGTGCTGTAGCACCAGGAAACTGCTCGAGATCTGCCTATTCCCAAGTTGCTTCTAGTGAATATTCTGCATGCAACGGTTGCAACTCCGGAATCCATTTTGAGTCTGCCCACGGTTAAAAGAGAAAGGTTGTAGAAGATGGAGGCGCAAGTGTTTCACGCAGTGCGCTTTCTTTTGGTTCAGGGAAAATAGAGAAAGCATTAAAATTAAAAGCCAAGAGAAAGCACTGAAGCGGAAAGAAAAAGAGGGCATAAGAGGCAGTCTCGAGCACAGCATCCCCAAGTTTTAACCCCTTTTCAGAAGGCAACCGCGGGTTGGATTTGGGATGAACTCGTCGGATCGGTGGGCATTTCCTACCCCCGTACAGTTTCCACCGGAAACTAACCCCGCATATTTTTTTATTTCCCATGTATGTTGTATCTCCTTTCCCAGAACATTTCTTCACCATGTCCATGTACAGGGTATTGATATATGTGTCAATAAATATCTATATATATATATATACAGTATATTCTTATAATGCTCAGGGGCGGCTGTCTACGAACCTGTTTGTTTGTTTTGAAGCTAGGGAGAAAGCTCACAGGACCACTTGGAGAAAACATGCAGAACTTGTCGAGTGTCAATGTCCAGAAATTGTCGAGTCTAAAGTCTAAACATTGCTTGTCGGGATAAGCCATAAATTGTTGTCTCTAGAGCCACGTTTCAGGCCGCACTGCCCACTGACAAGTACCTGCTCCAAGCTGCATTTCAATCAAGAAGGAGACAAATTCGTGGTTAGGAAAATGCTTGCTTGGAGTTAGGAAAAAATGCGTTCGTGGTTAGGAACGTCTAGCTCGGCATTGAAACAGCGCTGAGTGCTGTGTGCTCTGAGTGACATTTGGTTGTCGTGTGTGGCTTCACCGTTGTCTTATTTGTGATAGGTGTTGACATGTGTGGACTTGCTGGGATCTCAAGAGGCATGAGAGATCCCCAGCAAGTTGCGGCACTTCGCAGGTAGATTCTGTCACAGTACAATCGTTCTGCCGTGAACGGTTTTTGCCGAGCGACTCAAATACGGCAGCAACTCTTCGTCACACAGCTTGAACAAGTAACAAGAATTGACAAGACAACAATGAATTCAATCGACAAGAATTGACCAAATGTGGCATTTGACAAAGTTCGAGATTTGAGACTGTGCACTTCGAAGTATGAAAGGCTGCGACCCAGACCGAAAGCTCTGCCCAAACCCTTCCCGTGAAAAAGTGTGCACACTGAGGTCCACACATACAGCAAACACGGTCCCGACTTGCTACAACGTACGGAATGCCTTCCACATCAGGTAGCATCACGTCGATACAAGCAGCGCGACATGTGAAACATAGTTGAAGTAGATTCTAAGTACATGTATAGATGCATTGTGAAAATAATTGTATATTGATGAATGCTTCAAAAGGTAAGAAAAGCCTTAGTGCTTTCCTTGGAATGCGTCACGTGACTCTCCAAGGACAGGAGCCGAGCAAAGCATTGAGGGCGCCTTTGACTCTGGAAGGTCAAGTGCTCGAGGCCAAACATGCAACCAGCTGAAAATACCTCCAAGGAGATAAAAAAGGCAAAGAAAAGCGATAAGACCCCAAGAAAAGCGATAAGAGACTAGAAGAAGAGTAACCATAAGAGATTAGAAGAAGAATAAGAAGAGTAACTGAGTATACTGAGTATACAAAAGATGAACTAGAAAAGGCATACTCTTTCAATGCAAGAGAAATGCAAAAGAAATGCAACTCAACAGTTTTTCAGCGCACCAGTAGTGTTCTCGACCTTGTGCCTGTCACTGCAGGGCTGTGGTTCTACTGGGCCCAGTATTGGACAAAACGAGAAACGGTTGAAAACCGGAAGCAAAGATTTCCAATTTCCATGGTATGCTTGCGCCCATTTGCCGTTCCTGGTCCTAGTGGTTTGTCGAGATCAGCAATGGTCGGAGCGCCTGATAAGGTGGAAGCACTCTGCGCCGGCACCTAGCGCACTCGGCAGTGATGAACGAACAACTCTCCATGAAATTCTGCGTGCCTCGATGTCCGGATTGTCGGCACTACCTTCAAAAGAAGAAGAGGAAAGGGAAAAAAGAATTCATGATCTTTATGAAGCTTCGATATCTTCGATTCTACTTTACAGGATCCTCTCTGAGAAAGAAATTGCTATTTCTAATTCCTGAGACAGAAACAGCGAGAGAATTACACTGCAACCATCTGCAACGGTCTGCAACCAATGACGAGCTGCAGCCAACCTCCAGTGTCGGAGTGGCCACCCGTCTGTCTTTGTCGCCACATGTTTCGATGATAAAAGGCCTGTGGAAGAAACCAGTGCAAGTTGCCGCAACATAATATGTCTGACGAAGAAAGGGTTCACTTTCTGAGTTGTTGTGCCTCACATTCACCTTCAAACACCAAGAATAGTTCTTGAACCTTGGCAGTGAAACTTGTGTCCAAACATGCTAAAGTGACACCAGAGACTTAAAACTGGCCAAGCCCTTTAGAAAACACTGAGACTTGAGAATGAGACCGGTGAGGTCTCTTCGGCATTGATGATGACTTCTGCAGGACACACGGCCTCTACAAGGATGTACAAGGCGCATGTAAACAAGCAAATGAAGGAAGGCAATCAAGAATCTAGGTGAAGTCTAAAAAGAAGGAAATGATATTCACAACATGAAAAGTTTTTCAAGCAGCCTCAGCTCTATGAATTCCCTCTACTTGACTCTCACATGCCTTTCAAAGGCACCTTGGTATTCCTTAGTATTCCTTCGGTTTCCTTTAGTTTTGCTTTCTGTCAGTCCCACCTGCCATGTCCATCTATGTTTGATCAGTTTTTGCAGTCCCACTGACTCCGTCTAATTTGGAAGCCTCTTGAACTAGAATCATACATTATACATTGACATGTAATTCG
>VSDK01011578.1:290581-310233 GCA_009767595.1 Symbiodinium kawagutii | reverse complement strand
TGTTGTTGTTGTTGTTGTTGTTGTTGTTGTTGTTGTTGTTGTCGCTGTTGTTGTTTGCAGCAGCAATGGTAGGCGCGCCTACATCTTCATCCGCCTTTCTGGCCTTGTCGTTGCCATTCGGCCGGGTGCAAGTTGCAAGTTGAGCTGTTCACTTTTTCAAATGCCCAAGTTGATTCTGGCTTTTCAAGTCTCCGTCCTGGACGTTGTACGGACCTGATTATCCCTTCCGGCGCCACAGCAGTATCAGCTACGGAGCGGAGACGTAAACAGGCAAAGCAGGAGCCCTAAGGCAGTCGGAGCGAGCAGAAAAGCTGAGAAGCAAGCAGAAACAGAGGGGAGGGAAAAAAAAGCGCGGATCCAAGGCCCTACCATAGAGAAGTAAGAACCCCTTATGGCTTGCCAGCTATCTGGGGAAAAAACGAAGTAAAAAATCAAACAATCACTGAAGCAGAGTAATGCACAAGTAGAGACGCAAAAAATATCTAGTAGAGAAAACACAAAAAACGTTGAGAAAAAAAAGAAAAAATGCAGAAAAGGAACATTCAAAAAAGGTCCTCCATGAAAGGAACACTGCTATCCTTTCAAGAAACAACAAATGCTATGGTTGTCCACAAGAAATTGACTTTGACTAAAGCACTGTAAAGCACTGCTCAAAACACATCTTGTCGGGCACCCTTTCACGGTCACTCCGCGGGTGGATGTCGCCATAGCCTCTACTGCCAACATCTTCGGGAGCGCACGATGTGATGGCATGTGATTGCTACATTCGCCTACTGTTGTCATTGTCGTAAAGGCCCAGTAGATGGAAGCTATGTACCTCGCAAAGAAACATCTGCAAGTGTGTCAAAAACACGCTGGATACGCATTTCCTGTATATGTTTTGAACTTGCACTGAAACAAATCTTGGAGAATGTCAACACTCAGAACAAGGGAAGCTCTGTGAATTTGCAGGGTAAAATTGAAGTCTTTTCCCTGAGGCGCTGGTCGAACTTGCTGTCAGGCTTTATGTTTATCTCTTCCCACCATGTTGTTCCGGGCCTCATGAGCAACAATAACAAGGAAGTCAGAAAACTATACAAAAAACGCCAACTCTCACTTGCACTAGTGACATTTGGAAAGAACAGAGTGCAAGGCAAAGTTGCGTTGCACTCCAATAGTCCCGATTCACATTGGTCAGCGTCAGGATCGCCGTGGGTCGATACGAAAAACCTCTCAGTTTGTGCAAAAAAACAGGCCAAAACATGTAAAGGGTAGAGAAACTAGATAAAAGTTGAACAACTGCAGAACTATCGTGCAGTGCAAGATGCCCCCCACCAAAAGCAGCCCAAAAAGTGTGACATCACCGTGAGCTTGGTTCCCAAGTTGATGCACCTTGGTCAACATCTCACTGTGGTCATCTGCAGAATCACTGGATGCAACTTGTTACTGCTGAGTGCATCTACCGCAAAGTCAAAGGAGAGAGATCCAACATGTCCTCAATCCTTTGCACAAGTTTGCCTCGGATCAAAACTTCAAAGAATGAAGAATCTTAACTTGTTTAGAATATGTTTAGAATATGTTTGAGGTTCTTAAGATGTGAAGTTGAAGGATTTGAAGGCTGAAGGCCGATAGCAAGGTTTCAAGGTGTGCTGCGCTTCGACTGAGTGCTGTTGCCCATCTTAAGCATGCGGGCGAGTTTTAGGAGGCGAATCAAGCGCACCATTCGGATCTTGGTTGCAGAGACATCAAACATCAGACTCCGACTCAAACATTGAAACAAACATCATCAAACATCTTCTAAACAAGTCATCAAACCACTTTGAGACGTACTGTTTACTGTGATGGTTTGACATGTACCAAAGTAAAACAAAAGGTATCCCAACCGGTCATCCCGACATGAAATTCGAGCTTCAGATCTTCCTCTTGGGTCGCTACCATTTTCAAAGCTCTGGCCTCCGCACCACCTTGACCGGTGATGGCCTCCAATGATTCTGCTTTTACACAAAGGAGACATGGATAGACATGGTTCACTTTTTAGGTCATTTCACAAGGGGGCACAAAATAGAACACCGACTGTGCCTCGACAAATCTATCCACTGGAAATGTAGACAGCAAATCGAATGTGAACCACGTCCTAGCACGTCACTACAAAAGAATCCCAAATGGGAAAGTGCTGTGAACACAAGAATAATCAAATGAAATTGGGAAGTCAAACGTCCGATTTATGGAAAGTTGCACCACTTGGACTTAGTCTGTGAGAACAAATGTCAGCGTGAAAAAATGTGAACGTGCAATTGCGATTGAACATAACATGTCAATTCTTATCGGTATTTGCCGCGTCTTGTGATGGTGGTTTGTAAACGGGTTGATCGACTGGAAAGCAATACTATAGCTGTCAAGAATGTGACTTGATGCATTGATTTGAATGATCATATGATCATATGTTATCATGGGAGTTCGCTCGACGGTTTGAGATTTTAAGAGCGCTGAACAGTTTTGCCTTTGCCGATGTTGCATCGTGGAGTTGCCGCAAAATTGGCTGAAGCGTGTTGAGTAGGGAAGGAATAAGGAAGGAATGAGGAAGATGAGCAAAATGACGAAGGATATTTAGAACTCAAATGTTTGGAACTTAGCCGTGATCAAAATGAGAGTCTGCGGGTTCCCAACCTTGCAAAGCTGAAAAACTCGGTTTTTGAAGTTTTTGAAAATCGCAAAAAAATAGATCGAGAGGGATGTTGAGGGACTGGCCTGTGAATGTAGCCAACATGGACTTAAGTTGGAGGGCACTGTTAGGCTGACCAAACCCTCAAATGGCTCATGCCCAAGGGTGAATTTTAGGCGAAATTGGACGGATGGAACGGGTGAAGATAGAGATCTGAGGGAAACTGGGCTGAATTTTTTCCCATACGATGCTGTAACTGGCAAGGGTTCGTCTTTTTCATTGGTATTTGAACGTGTTTGGGGTTGTGATGGTGGGGTGGTCGAAAGGGAAGCCACTGCGCTCATGAGCTCAGTTTGGCTGATTCAATGCAGGGTGCGGTGCGGCGCGAAGCCAAACGTTCACTGTGTGCTTGTCTTGTGTCGCAATGTCGAAATCCAGCAATGTCAACAAGGCAAGTCCTCAAATATCGCCGTCCGATGTGCCATGTCACCTCGAAAGTTTTTTCAAATAGGAACAATTGCATCCTCAAGAAACACCTCACATCACATGCCCATCCTTTAAAACACATTAAAAGGATCAACACAAAACCCTTCAACTTTGATCCTGAGGCCTCAGCGGTATCAATTGTTCCATCAGCGTCCACAACTGCAGTTCGAAAGCACATGACCTAAGAGCTCTAAGACTGAGTTGAAAAAGTACTCGAAGTGCTCCATAAATGATCTCAAAGTGCTCCATCTTTTATCTGATCTCACACTTTCTCTCACTAATTTTCTCACACTTTCGGCTCCCACAACTGTTCAGACATTTGGCTCACGGTCTGCTTCAGTTTCGAATGATGAAACTTGCGCCAAGGAGCCAGATCAATGCCAAAGATCACGTCCACCAACACATCCACCACAGTTGCCTAAAAACGAATGCTCTCCGCAAGTAACAAGAGCATTTCTGCAACTAAGTCTGGAGAACTTCTGCATTTTCTTTCACTTCTTTCCATGTTCCCAAGCATTATCAATTGATTCATATTGTTCATCTTCAAATATTGTTCTCTTCTGCTATTCTTCAAATATTGTTCTCTTATTTGTTCTCATATTATGTTTTCTCAGACTTTAGAGATTTTTGCATCTCGAAGCTCAGGCCCTCGCCACAACCTCCGGCTCAATGTCAAAGGAAATGCGCCAGGGGATGATGAGGACACTGCGCATGCGCAGTACGATTTTCAGATCTCAACATTGCACTGAACTGAAAATAAGATGAAACAAATATGTGTGTTTCTCTTTCTCTTCTCTCTTTCTTCTCTCTTTCTTCTCTTTATCTTCTCTTCTTTTCTCTTTGTTCATTCTATTCATTCTATTCTATATATTCTATATACTCTATATATTCATTCTATTCTATATATTCAATATATTCTATATGATTTCATGCTTTTTTCTTTGGCTGAAATGCGTCTCTCTTTCTCCTCGCATGGGCTCGTCTTTGCAGCTCACGCGACTATGCTCACTGAGGCCATGAGAGCATTGTGTCTTACTCTGAGGGCCCGCTATGTCTGAGAGTCAGTACATCGAGATAAAAGATCGAGATGTGTAGACTATGTCTTTAGAGTCTCTACATGTCTCTACTCCTTAGCTTGCTCCATATTTCTCAGTACTGCATCTTTGCTCCTTTATATCTCACTCCTTCAGTACTGTCTCAGTTGTCCTTTCAAACAAAAGATGCAGGGCAAAATGCCTTCGGCAGCCCAGCCCATGCACTTGAAAGAGAGCTGTGCAGTGTTCTATTTCGAACATGAACCCTATGATGTTTTCCTAGCTCTCCATCACTGTCCATCACTCTCCTTCAAATCCTCACTGTACTGTTCTCAGTTGTCAGATGTCCGTATCTTTCATCTTTCATTTTCAAAGATCCCTCAAGGTTGCGCATCAAGAAGGCCACATTCAGTGGAAAACCTCAAAGGAGGTGAACCTCCACAAGCGACCGTGGTGATCATTTCACCCTGACGAACTTCCACTTTCTCCCACTTTCTCCCACTTTCTTCCACTTGGTTCCGAACCTCTCTGGGCTCTTTTGGATCTGCAAAATCCCAACCTGCAACGATTCGCAAGCGCACGTCCAGTCTTTGCAAGGCCGATTACCCGACACAGAAAGCTGCCATCACCCCGCCTACCAAAGCAGGATTGAAGCTTTTCTTCCCACTGTTTTTACTTCTTTCACTGGCCAGGCTGGCCCAGTAGGCATGATAACCTGAACACATTGATCTTAAAGTTCAAAGGGCTTCCATTTCAGGTTTCGAAGGCTTCTCTTTAGGCCTAGGCCTTTAGGCTTCCATTAAAGCCGCTGTGCTTTGCACTAGGCTTCCCACTATAGTTCTCTACGAGGTCCGCTTCCTTCTTATGAGAAAGCATGATGACGGCCTTGGACGCTGTCGTTTCTAGCAGGGGTTTGGCTCCAAAAACAACATGGACATTGAACAAGTTGAACAAGGCACCTTTTCGTGTCTCAAAGTTAAGACCAGAGCTGGCAAGACATTCAGGGTCAGCTGGATGAGACAAAGTGCGATGAAGGTGCTGAAGGTCCACATTGCAGGCTGACAGCGGCAAGTGCTCTGCATCAAAATGCAAGTTTCAAGATCGCTGGAATTTAAATTGACACTTGAAACTTTTGAAAGTGCTCATTTTGGCACTTTGAGGTGAAGTGCACTGGCCTGGAAGCGGTAGTACTCTCGCCAGTCTTTGATATACCCCATTGACCAAAGCACCACGTTGAGCCAAGTCGTTGCCTTAGCACTACAGGGAACAAAAATGAACAAAATGTAGAACTGAGAAATACTGAAGAAACTAAAAGAGAAACTAAAAGAAATGTAGGGACAATGTAGGTAACATGGACGCAGAACTCGCTGTGGACTGCGGATGGCTTTTGGGCGGAGCTTCTTCTAGGTCTTCACAGCTGTACAAGTGAAGAAGGTGTTTTTCTCATCTCAGTCTGAGCCTTTCACAACCCCTTCGAAGGTGTTAAAGGCAGTTCCAAAGACCGTGTACAAAAAGACCTCAATGCCGCGCTGCTACACGAGCATCGAAAACAGAAACTCCGAAGAGGAGATCTTTACGACTTCTGCAAGTCTTTCTGCAAGTTTTTACAACTTCAATCGCCACTCTTTTTGTGAAATCGTGCAGTGCAACATAGTTCAGAAAGGAAAGAACTTTTCATTCAACGCAATTACACCCTTCCAACACGCCACTTAGAAGATCGCCCAAAGCCTTTGACCTCTGGGGGAAATGTCCTGGGTAGTAGTGAAAAGTTGCTCTGCATGTCATACGCAGTACCGGCAATTACAGGCTCTTGCTTTACACGCAATGAATTCCTCCCTGCCGTTGTCTGTTGACTTCTGGTGCAGTGCATATATGTATATATATATATGTTATTTATTTATTTATTATGTCACGTACGTGTGGAGGGTGCCAATGTACCTCTGTCGTGTTCTTTGCTATTGGTTCGAAGTCGGTTCGAAGCATGGTCCGAAGCGTTTGAGCATAAAATGAAAATGCATTAGATCTAAACCTGTGCATAGGTACATGATTCGCAAAAACACAGTTGCATACATAATACATACATTTATAATCATGTATATATCTAATCTATACACTGCTGCATACGTGTGATTATATGTGTGCTATCCATCATAGATCTTGAGGCCCACGGGTTGGTGAAAGCTTACTCTGAGTGACAGAATCCGGACTCTGCCTCCGCTCCACGGGCTTCCTTCTGCTTTTTCTTCCTGCTTGTATCATGTCTCGGTGCTGCTGGTATGCGGTATGCTTCTTGTTCCGGTGCTTCTCATGTCCTCTGCCTTTGGTACCTTATGGTACCTTGCTCTGAGTTTGTTCCTCTCCAGTTGGGGGCGAAAGTTCAACTCTGACCATAGTTTGCCAGCTAGAACTCCAGGGCAGGACGCTTGTGTGCCTGGAATGAAATCGTCACATTGAGGTTTAACCTCACACACTATGGCATCTTGCGCGTTTTCTTTACACTCTTCCCTTTGATTCATCCGTTACTGGTTTCCATTTCATATGCTTGTTTTCATTTCGTATGCTGGTTTCCATTTCATAGGCTGGTTTCCATTTCATATGCTGGTTTCCATTTCATATGCTGGTTTCCATTTCACATGCTGGTTTCCATCTCATAATATGCTGGTTTCCATTTCATATGCTGCTGGCTTTCATTTCATATGCTGGCTTCCATTTCGTATGCGGGTTTCCATTTCATAATGCTGGTTTCCATTTTTGTGACTGGTTGTTATTTTCATCAATTACTGCAAGGGGCAAAATTAAAGAATAGCGGATCATGACAAGATGGCATACTGTGAATTCATTAGATATGCCATTTGTCTGAAGACCAGAGACTGCTTTGAAGCCAAATTGTACTTTATGCACACATAGACACCCTTCTACTCTCCCGTTCTGGGCCCAGTGAAAATACTCTAGCAAAAGAACTGCGACGCTACAAGCTCCTTTTGCAACAAAATAACGAATTTTCAAGGCACCATCCAATGAAAAGGCTTTGCAAGAAGAATTACTGCATCGCAAGCTCATTTGGCAAGATAACAGCTTTTCAAGGGCTACAAGTGGAAATGTTTTGCAAAATGAATTCCGACTGTTCTTTTGCAAAACCTTTTTTTAAGGCGGCGTACAACCCAGTGACCAGGCTTTTGCAAAAAAGAATTACGCCGTCGCAAGCTCCTTTGCAAAGAATCGATTTTCAAGGGTGCAATCCTGAACAATTAAGTACGGAATTAGATGTGTGTGTGTGTGTGTTTGCGTGGGTATGTTCAAGGACATATGCGTGGGTCCTCTCAGTCTCAATGTGCTTGTGGTCGGCTTCTTGTTCCTCTCTGTGTGCTTCCAGTATGACTTTTCCTGCCTCGATGCTCCTGGTACGACACTCATCCTGTGCGTTTGCTCTTCGTATGCTTCTCTTTTTTCCTTCTTCTTCTTCTTCTTCTTCTTCTTTGTCTCCTTCTTGTCAGAATGCTGCCACCACCAAAACACTGCCACTAAACCGCGATACCACCACTACAATTAACATCATATACAATGGTGTTGATTAATTCTTGAGGTTTGTTCAAAATACGTGTTTATTCAAAATTCTTGCAGTTTTCTGATCCAATTTGAAACCCAAACAGCTCGCCGCCTGCGGGACAGGGCGGGGTTTCACCCCCCAACATCCACGGAGTATTCCACTCCTTTCCACGCCCATCCACTCCTGGTAATACTGACCCCAAAAAGCTGAAGCTGACCAAACTCCAAGTGGCTCCCGCAGCTTTCTTGATTTGTTTGGTTGTCACCTTGACATACCTTGACGATCTATCGAAAGGAAAGAAGAGGAAAGAAGAGTCAAGAAGAGTTAAAGAAGAGGAAAGAAGGTGGTCGGAAAAAAGAAGGAGGTCGGAAAAGAATGGAAAAGAGATGTAGGTGCTTTGGAATTTGGATTGTGGCTCTTGGCTCCAGGGCTTTACTATACAGTAAATTCCCAGAGCCAAGACTTCTCTTGGCTGTGATGACGCTACCTTTTACCGAAGTCAACTTCCCAAACGAAGTTCAGAGGGCCCCCAACTCAAAGAGCTGGTCAGACATGGCAGGTGCAAGGAAGGTACTTTCAATGTTTTTTTTAGGTGCATGCTGCTGCATGCCATGCATGCTGTTCTTACTGAAGTCTTACTGTTCCCACCTTCAAGTCCTGAGGGCCAAGCTCCAAATGAGAATACTGTCATGCAAATGAGAACAAGAACGGTAATCAGTGGAGCAGCAAGCTTTTTCCTCAGGCAAGCTTTTACCCAGCAAATTGCACGTCTTGGTTTAGTCTCGTTTCACACTCACTTAGTCCTTCATTCAAAGTGTGCAAGATGAAGCTTAAAGATGAAGCTTGTGAACATTCTTGAAAGGACTAAGGCCCTTGCACTATTTGTGTTGCTGACAAGAGCTGCGGAAAATGCAACAGAAGGTATTTCAACATCCTCAGTCGTCAACTTTCAGTGCTTCCTGGCCTTACCCAGAATGACAGGGTTCCAGCAACTTCTTTATCCTATGATGCTGTCAAGGTTCAGCGCATTGAAAAGGAAGAGTGTGATCACAACGATTGTCTCGGCTCTGCAAGACAGTGCAAAAATGTGTAGTGTAGTGTAAATATTGATCAGCAAAGTTAGCGGAAATTGCACTGGGAACAAAACCTTGAAGGGATGTGTAACAGGTGCACAGTTGCGTGAATTTGATGTCGTCCACGACAGAGCAAACATGATCAAGCTATGCGATGACTTGGGTCACAAGAAAACATCACCACATTGCCATTTGATCTGCCAAGGGATGTGCAAGTCGGCTTCGGTCCAATTTGATTCGTATCCATAAGTAATCCTTGGACCGGCAGATGCAGTGACAACATCGAAAAATGTCTCTGCCGGCGGCCGCTCACAATAGCACCTGTGCATGTGGAGCCTTAGGCAAGTCGAATCTTGTTGCAAGGGTCGTAGAGTTCAGCATCTGTGGTTCGACCAGCCTGTGCTGCAAAGGTTTACACCTTTGAAAAGACACTGACACAGGAGGAAGCTGTGAAGACTGTGAAGCCAAAGAAAAGCAAAGCCAAAGGAAAGAGAAAAAAGGATAAGAAAATAGACCATTAAAAAAGTAAAGCATTGAAAGCGTTGCTATTTGCTTTTTACGTTGCAGAATTAATTGTAATAGGAAACACTTTTGCAGAGGAGTTTTCTGTGGGCCTCCAGCAAGTTGCCAGTGAATGTGTCTTGCACCAGCATGAGGCAGGAGATCGCCAAGATCATGCCGGGTAGCACCCTTCAGATAGCATCGAGAATGCCACTGAGAATGCCACTGAGAATGCATTGAGAAAAAAATCAATGTCAAAAGAATGCATAGAGAATGCATTATGTCATGGAGTTCACAAAACACCGCAGTTTGGCAAAGCAAAGTCGATCTGTGGAGTGACAAGATTACCTCATGTTGCCTCCAACTTAGAGCCAGACAGAAACAACAGTGACCAAATCGAGCACTTGGTCCGCTCCTTAAACATGACAACCCGAAGACCCCTGGAAAGAATAACAAAGTGCCACAAAACTAAGGTCGATACCTCCTCAAAAGTGCAGGCAGCTGGGCAATGAAGAATCCTGGAGGAATGTAGTGGGAAAAATTTTCCAAAAGCAGTGTTCCAATCAGCCGGATTTCCTTTAGAACCTGATTTTGAACGAAAATCGAGGACAAAACATCATGAATCACACCGTCTGTGACTTCAAAAAATGTCTGACTTGACATTGCTGAAAACATGTCTGGCTCTTAGCTCCCCTGCAACTGATGCTGCTAGACGCAAGGAGACATGGACTGGATGATTGTTGAAAGGATAAAATTGTTGTTATACCTCAAATGGCGTAGCCCTATCCTCGAAATAGATAAGGCTTGCTGAAGAAACGATGCTGTCATACCACTAGCAGGATGAAACGAGAACAGCTGCCGGAACAACTAATGGGATTTGCTAATTCCTGAAATATTCAATGATTCCGCCCCACCATTCAGTAGATAAACTCTGAAAGTGAATAAACGTATGAGAAAATGAAGTGTAGCGAGATGTCCGATGTTTTCTTTTGCATTTGCTCATGCTCTAACTCAGGAAACAAGAGGTGAGACAAACACTGGAGCAGCAGTGCGCCTCCTGATCTCCATAAGAAGCAAAAGAACGGCCGAAGCACATGCCAGGAGCAAATAGATATGGTTCTCTACCGGCTCCTGCATAGCAATTTCAGCAGAAATCTCTATCAAATTCGCACAGTACAAGAAACAGCAGCGAATCGCCGGGAGACAAATTGTTGGGGTGGCATTTGCCTAGAATGAATTCCTGCGCTCTTTTCCACTCTTCTATTTTGCTCTCCTCTCCTTTTCCCTTCTCCTTTCCTTTGCGCTTCCTCTCCTCTCCTCTTCCTTTCCTCCTTTGCTTTCTTTCTTCCTTCCTCTTGCTTCGTCTTTCTCACCGTTCCTCTTTCTCACCGTTCCTCTTCTCCTCTGCCTCTCCTCTTCCTCGCCTATCCGTCTGCTCTTCCTCGTCTCTTCCTCTCTCTTTGACAATTTTTCATATTCTTCTTCTCACTTCTTCTTCTTCTTCTTCTTCTTCTTCTTCTTCTTCTTCTTCTTCTTCCTCCACTGCCTCCTCTCCGAAATCCTCCTCCCTTTCTCTCCTCTTCCTCGCCTCGCGCTCTGGATGGCGTCACAAAGATTTTACACAGGAAGACTTTTGCCCCACAGGAAGGACAACGCGAAGCCGCGAAGCCCTTGTACCAAACAAACGGTAAAGTTTTCAACCAGAGCTTGGCCTCGAAGGCTCAAAGTCGCAGGCGAGCCTTTTTCTCTCCACGTAGCAGGGCAAGCAAGCGCTTACGAAAGGAGTAAAAATTTGCGCAGCACGGAAGGAGGCAAGGCAAGTAGGAATACTGATAGGAAACAACGTAGCTTTCCCCCCACCTGGCTAAATCAAGAAGAAAGTCAGGTACAGCTTCCGTGATGAGCGCGCAGGGCGACAGGCCATGTAAATTGCAATGGAGAGGCAGAGTAGTGCATCTGATTTCATCTCATGTATTTTATGTATCTTCTGTACAGTATCTAAGCTTCATTTGTTTCATTATTTTTCCGCTTTCCAAAGCCTTTTCCCGACATCGGCTGCAATGCTTCGGTCCAGGTCCAAGAGGAAGACATCTTTGTGGACAGATGTCACCAAGCCTTGACATTGTGACCGGTTATACACAAAGAAGCTTGGTCTCATGCGATGATGGAGGCAACTAAAATGAAATATGAAAATCCGAGCAAATATAATGCTGTGACGGTCAAGGACCTTTGCACTTGAGAATTCTCTTTCAAAACTTGCCTCCAGAAAGGCGGTTCTCCACCAAAAAATGAAAAATGAAAATCGCGTTGGTTGTTGCCCTGAGCCGCACGAGGGCAGGAACCATCTCCAAGGGCACAAGATTCGTTGCCAAGAGCTGGACCCGTACACAACGGTGGTAATCTGCTGAGCAGACCCCTGAAAGGTGAAGGGGTCGCCGGTACCTTCGGTGCATAGTAACGGCTCCACACGGCAGTCATGAATTCGTTCACTCCAATCTGTGACCAGAATGATTCCGCGAATTCATGGCAGTGTGCAGAAAGAGTAAATCAACAAAGTAAACATGACGACATTGATAAACTGACAAACTCAACAGGATAAAAATACAGTATATGAAAATCACATTCAAGTGAAGGCACACCCTTGTCTGGGTTGGCTTGTTGAGTTTCTCCATCCTTGGTCTTTCCTTCTCTGCATTCCTTACATCCCCTTCACACCCCTTAACATCCCCTGAACATCCCCTGAGCATCCCCTTAACCTCCCCTTTACATACCCTTTACATCCCCCTTAAAATCTCTTGAAAATCTCCTTTCCTGTGGACAAAGTACAAGTTCGGGTTGGGGCGAGGGAATGGAAAGGAGTTTGGCTGGGAAAGATGCGCGGAAACGTGGGGAGAGAATAATACAACATACGAACACGCACAGGATGCAAGGGAGTGCCATACTGTGCACTGCATGTATTCCACTATACGCAACGCGCATACACTAAATTCCACTATATGCCATTATCTTACATGCCATTTCACGTTTCTACCGCCTTAATTCACCTCACATTACACATATAACATACACAGCAGACTACAGATTGCAGGGCGTGGATCTTTTCAAACAAAATAGACATATGCTACTTTTCAACCCCACGCACGCGCGCACGCACAAGCACACAACACCACTGATGTTGATTGACTTTACTGTAGTCTGCCATGCTTTATGAATGCAGCTTTGATGCCACATACATATGTGCATTACATAACGTACACTATTACATACACAAATGTTCATACATGTTTGATCATATTATAATCATGCTTATATTAGTCATAGCAAGTTGTGGTGGATTTATGGAGAGATCATCTTGATACAATCGGACGTGACCGCGGCCACAGTGCCAAGGCGGCGCAACAGCAGCAAAATAAATCATCTTGATACAATCGGTCCAGACTTGGAATCCCAATTTCTGAGCGGTCGCTAAGGGCTCTGCTGAGTGTGAAGCTCTCAAGTGACTGCCTGAATGCCTCAGAGAGAGAGAGAGAGAGAGAGAGACAGACCATGAGGCATTCAGACAGACAGTGACGACCTCTGAAGGATGACTTCTGAGCTGAGGGACGTCTGTTCCGTTGCTGACGTCCAGGAATGCTCGAGTACCCTCGAAGTAGGAACCAATCTGCCGAGTGACAAGTGGTTCACTTCGATGCACGAATTCCCTGTGTCCATGCTCTGCAGCTTGCACTGCCTTGCCATTCACGTAGGAGAAAACTTGAGAGTGAGTCAGAGAATGCAAATAGGCCTTGGTGCAGACTTGCACAAAGAAACCTCTTTGCCCACTGCCCAGTGCACCAAAAGGTATTCATATTCCATAAATTTCCATGCATGCAAATACCAATGCGACCAATTCCAATGAATTATGTGGTCTAAAGAATCTCCAGCAGTCGGCATTTGGGATGTTGATGTCATACAGCGGAACACAGTTCGGAACCTGCAACGCGAGATGAAGAGATGAAAAAGAGATGAAAAGGAGATGAAAAAGAGATGAAAAAGAGATGAAATAGAGATGAAAAAGAGATGAAACAGTGATGAAAAAGAGATGGAAAAAAGAGTTGAAAAAAAGGGATGAAAAAGAGATGAAAGAGAGATGAAAATAGATGAAAAAGAGATGAACAAGAGATGAACAAGAGATGAAAAAGAGATGGAAAAAAGAGATGAAAAAGAGATGGAAAAGAGATGAAAAATAGATGAAAAAGAGATGAACAAGAGATGAACAAGAGATGAAAAAGAGATGGAAAAAAGAGATGAAAAAGAGATGGAAAAGAGATGAAAAATAGATGAAAAAGAGATGAACAAGAGATGAACAAGAGATTAAAAAGAGATGAAAGAGAGATGAACAAGAGATGAACAAGAGATGAAAAAGAGATGGAAAAAAGAGATGAAAAAGAGATGAACAAGAGATGAACAAGAGATGAAAAAGAGATGAAAGAGAGATGAACAAGAGATGAACAAGAGATGAAAAAGAGATGGAAAAAAGAGATGAAAAAAAGGGATGAAAATAGATGAAAAAGAGATGAACAAGAGATGAAAGAGAGATGAAAATAGATGAAAAAGAGATGAACAAGAGATGAACAAGAGATGAAAAAGAGATGAAAGAGAGATGAACAAGAGATGAACAAGAGATGAAAAAGAGATGGAAAAGAGATGGAAAAAAGAGATGAACAAGAGATGAAATAGAGATGAAAAAGAGATGAAAAAGAGATGAAAAAGAGATGAAAAATAGATGAAAAAGAGATGAAAATAGATGAAAAAGAGATGAAATAGAGATGAAAAGAGATGAAAAAGAGATGAAAAAGAGATGAAAAGGAGATGAAAAAAGAGATGAACAAGAGTTTTAAAGTTGAAAAAAACAACGACTGTGTGGCCTGATGTGCAGTCTATCACTTTACGCCTCAGCGATTCCTTGGCGCCTCGTGGCCTAGTTCTTGACCTTTTCCAAGAATGTGCATTGCTCTCAGATTGGCACAATACCTCAATAGAATGCAATAGATTCGTTAACTTGCACTCGCATCTAATACACTTGAATGCTCACATTGAATCCGATCACTGAGCCATTTCTAAGTGCAAATCCTGAACTGCTCAGGGATGCAAGGGATGTCTCAGTTGCGATGCAGCAAAGCTTGGCAGTTCCAGTGAAAGATCAAACAAATGCACACCACATCGGGAACAAATCTGATCCGAACCTAAACATGTGTATGTAACATACATATACTATCATTTAAAAGTGTACAGCATACATATCATAGCCAAGTTAGATGCAGAACAGCACGACAAATAGAGAGAGAGAGAGAGTGTGGAGGCAACCTGGGCCTAAAACTCACTGCGAATCCAAAATCAGGATGCACAAGGCTGAACATAACTGTAGGACTCTGTAGGACTAAAGAATTCTCTTTTTGACTTCAGAAGTTTTGAAATGCATGGCTTTGAAAACCTGCACATCTTTGCCCTTTGCTCAGCAGCGCCACATGGGACGATGCCAAATGAGTCCCAAAAGTGGCTCCAGTTTCAATCCCGAAAGGATCCGAAGTGGGAGGATAGAAATTGGAAGGGAGGAAGAAGTGTGGACATATCCAAAGTGTGGTCAAAATGTCATATGTATATATTAATTATAGCATAACAGTGTAGACATGTATGACAACATGTTGCTTTCGTGCTGGTTTTGTCTATCTTCTTTTGATGAGAGTTTTCAGAGTGACGCCGGGAGCCACGAAGAAGAAGAACACAAAAATGTAAAAAAAAAAAAACATATATATATATATATAGAATACGGTAGAATCATATAGACAGAATACTATAAACTTATAAAGAGTAAGAAAAATGTAAGAATATAAAATAGAAATATAATATGAAAAATAAGAAAGGGAAAAACAAGAAATCGCAAAAGTGTCCGCCGTCGCAGTGCCTCCAGCATTCACCGTCACAGGACTTGGCACCGAAACATTGGTGCCTTGGATTCTGAAATGATGCAACAAGATGCAAAGGATTCAAAAAAATGAATACGATGCAAATGATGATGTTATCAAAAAAAATTCGGTACGAGATGCGGAACTTCCGTGTTACGAAGATGTGAAAGTGCATCACCTCAACAATACATTACATCAAACATCACATCAACAATACATTACATCAGACAACACATCAAACATCACATCAAACATCACCCCGACTATCACCTCAACAAAATATTGCATCACACAACACATCACACATCAAACATCACATCAAACGTCACCCAACAATACATCACATCAAACATCACATCAACGCTACACTACATCAGACACCACATCAGCATACATCACATCAACCATCACGTCAACAAAAAACCACATCAAACATCGCATCAACAAAACATTACATCACATAACACATCAAACAACACATCAAACATCACATCACCAAAACATCACCCCAAAAATCACATCAACAATACATTACATCACACAACACATCAAACATCACATAAAACATCCCCTCCAACATCACAGCAACCATCACATCAACAATACATCACGTCACTTCAAACATCACATCACACATCAAACATCACATCAACAATACATCACATCAAACATCACATCAACAATACATTACATCACACAACACATCACACACCAAAACTCACATCCACAATACATTACATCACACAACACATCACACATCAAACATCACACCAAGAATACATCACATCAAACACGACCTCAAACATCAAACATCACAACAAACATCACATCAACAAAACAATACATCACACAACACCTCAGACATCAAGCATCACACCAATCACATCAAACATCGGCTCAAACACCACATCGAACATCACATCAACAATACATCACACCAACAACACGTTACATCACAAATCACATCAACAAAACATCACATCAAACACCACCTCAACACTATCAAACATCACATCAAACATCACGCCAAGCATCACCCCAAAAATCCAATCAACGATGAATTACATCGCACAACACTTCACACATCAAACATCACATCAAGAATACATCACATCAAACACGACCTCAAACATCACATCAACAATACATTACATCACACAACGCATCACACATCAAAAGTCACATCAACAATACATTGCATCACACAACACATCACACATCAAACATCACACCAAGAATACATCACATCAAACACGACCTCAAACATCAAACATCACATCAACAATACATTACATCACACAACACATCAGCCATCAAAACTCACATCAACATTACATTACATCACACAACACATCAGCAATACATCATATCACACAACACATCAGCAATACATCACATCAAACATCACATCAACAATACATCACATCAAATCAAACATCACATCAAACATCAGAGCAAGCATCACCTCAACAATGCATCACATCAAGAGTGGCGGGCGTGGCATTTGGTGCGTGCGGAGCTGCTCTGGGATAGCTTTCCGTAATGACAGGGCTGTGACAGGCGATGCTGGAGAAGTGTCGGACCATGACTTTGGAGTACTTTGTAATACGTTGTAGTACCTTGTAATACTTTGCAATACCTTGTAATACCTTGCAATACCTTGCAGTACCTTGTACTACCTTGCAGTACCTCGTAGTACCTTGCAATACCTCGCAATACCTTGTAATACCTTGTAATAACTTGTCGTACCTTGTAACTTTTTCGCGTACCATGTAATATCTGTAGTACCTTGCAATACCTTCTAGTACCTTGCAGTACCTTGTAGAACCTTTTAATACTTTGCAGTACCTTGTATTACTTCGTAGTACCTTGTAGTACCCTGTAATACCTTGTACTACCTTGCAGTACCTTATAGTACCTTGTAATACCTTGTAATACTCCGTAATACTTTGCAGTACCTTGTAGTACCCCGTGGTACCTCGTAGTACCTGGTAATACGTTGTAGTACGTTGTTATACGTCTGGTACGTTTTGCTCTGGTACGTTTTGTCTTCGCGTGTTTTGTGTTGGTACGTTTTGCTTTGGTCTTTGCACGTTTTGTCTTGGTACGTTTTGTTCTGGTACGTTTTGTCTTGGCATGTTTTGTCTTGGTACGTTTTGCTCTGGTACGTTTTGCCTTGGTAAGTTTTGCTCTGGTACGTTTTGTCTTGGTACGTTTGGTGCGGTTGGTGCGCTTGGTGTGGCGTGGTGTGGCGTGGTGTGGCGCGTGGTATGGTGTGGTGTGTTGTGTTGTGGTGTGGTGTGTTGTGTTGTGGTGTGGTGCGAGGTGTGGCGTGGTGGTGTGGCGCACGGTGTGGTGTGGTGTGTTGTGTTGTGGCGTGTTGTGTTGTGTTGCGTTGTGATGTGTTGAGTTGTGGTGTGGTGTGGCTTGGTGTTGGTGTGGTGTGGTGTGGTGCGGTGTGGTGTGTGATGTGGTGTGGCGTGGCGTGGTGTGGTGTGGTGTGGTGTGGTGTGGTGGTGTGGTGTGTGATGTGGTGTGGTGTGGTGTGGTTTGGTGTTGTTGTTGGTGTTGTTGTTGGTGTTGTTGTTGGTGTTGTGTGTTGGTGTTGTGTGTTGGTGTTGTGTGTTTGTGCGGTGTGGTGTGGTGTGTGGTTTGTGTTGTTGTGCCGTGTGGCGGGGTGATACCCTGTAGGTCGAAGTACTTTCACTGTCGCTTTTATAAGCCTGGAAACTTCCGCCCCCTCCTTGTGCGGGTACTACTTGTATCATGTAAGAGTGTTATTCATATATATGTATGTATATCTATATCTATATCTATATATATATATATATATGCTAAGCCCCCCCCCCAAAACCTACCTTTTGCCACCTTCTAGTCAGAGTAGAGTAGAGTAGAGAAGAGAAGAGGAGAATAGAGTAGAGTAGAATATAGTAGAATAGAATATAGTATAGTATATTATAGTATAGTATAGTACAGTAGAATAAAGTAGAGTATAGTAGAATAAAGTAGAATAGAGTTTAGTAGAGTAGAGTAGAATAGAGAAGAGTCGAGTAGAGTAAAGTATAATTTAGTAGAATAGAATAGAATGGAGTAAAGTAGAGCATATATAGTATGGAAGAGTAGAGTAGAATATAATATAGTAGAGTAGAGTAGATTGGAGTAGAGTAGAATAAAGAAGAGTAGAGTAGAGGATAGCAGAGTAGAGTAGGGTAGAGTAAGAGAGTCGAACAGAGTGTTGTATATTAGAATACAGTAGAGTAGAGTAGAGTAGACTATACTTGAGTAGAGTAGGGCACAGTATAGTAGAGTAGAGTCAGAATAGAATAGAGTAGAGTAAAGAAGAGTAGAATCGAATAGAAGATAGTAGAGCATAATTTAGTAGAGCAGAATAAATTAGAGTAGAGTATAGTATAGTAGAATAGAGTAGAGTATAGTAAACTAGAATAGAGTAGCGCAGAGTAGAGTACAGCAGACTAAAATAGAATATAGTAGAGTAGAGTAGAGTACAGTAGAGTAGAATTGAGTAGAGTATAGTATAGCAGATTAGAGAAGAGTCTAGTAGAATAGAGTAGGGTCTAGAAAACTCGAATAGAGTAGAGCAGAGTAGAGCAGAGTAGAGTACAGTAGACTAAAGTAGAATATAGTAGAATAGAGTGGAGTACAGTAGAGTAGAATTGAGTAGAGTATAGTATAGCAGATTAGAGAAGAGTCTAGTAGAATAGAGTAGGGTCTAGAAAACTCGAATAGAGTAGAGCAGAGTAGAGCAGAGTAGAATACAGTAGACTAAAGTAGAATATAGTAGAGTAGAGTAGAATATAGTACAATAGAATTGAGTAGAGTATAGTATACTAGATTAGAGTAGAGAAGAGTAGAATAGAGTAGAGTCGAGTATAGTAGAATAGAAAAGAGTAGAGAAGAGTAGAGTAGAGTAGTGTAAAAAAAGGAGGGTATAATATAGTATAATTTGGTATCGTACAGTATAGTAGAGCAGAACAGAGCAGAGTAGAGTAGAGCAGAGTAGAGTAGAGTAGAGGAGAGTAGGGAAGAGTATAGTGCAGTAGAGTAGAGCAGAGTAGAGTAGAGCAGAATAGAGTGAAGTAAAGTAGAGTAGAGTAGAGTATAGTAAAGTATAAGAGAACAAAAAAGAATAGAGAGAGAAGAGAGGAGCATAGTAGACTAGACTAGAGTAGAGTAGAGTATAATATAGTATAGTGTAGTAAAGTGGAATAGCGCAGAGTGAAGCATAGTACAGTACAGTATGGCAGAATATAGTGCAGCATAGTAGAATAGAGCCGATTAGAGAAGAGAAGAAAATAGTATAGTCTAGTAAAATGGAGAATGGCATAGTAGAGAAAAATATAGTGGAGTAAAATGATTGAATTGCAGACTAGCAAAGAGTAGAATAGAGTAGAATAGAATAGAAAA